>VZRQ01009106.1:1887352-1915886 GCA_013397975.1 Machaerirhynchus nigripectus | reverse complement strand
ATATTTCAACTGCTTTGAAAACTGAATTACACTTAAATACTCACTGTCTGTGTGGCACCAACTGCTGACAGACCCATAAGCATCCCTGCTAACAGCTTCCTCACGCAGCCCTCCTTCCTCTTCAGAGGTTTCAACATTATTCCTGCCAGAAGCCAAATATAAGACCATGCACCCCACACCAACCTAATCATTCCCTCTGGTGAGTAGAAATTTTTCGACTGACTAGAGCTTAATACTAGAGTATTAAGAATACTGACTGTATTTTTAATGAGGCCATTTTGTGATAACAGCACAAGGTGATTAGGCAGCAAGATGGTGATGGTGATTACACACGTAGCTGCAAGGTATCACTTTTATCAACACATAAGTAAGCACTTCAGTAAAATGGTAAGTGTCCTGTTAGATCACTCTTTGAGCTGGAACGTGAAAGATGAGAGAACTGCTCTGACAAAACCAGAAGTCTAGTAGTAGAACTGGGTATATAAACTAGGTCTCCTTAATACCAAACCTGTTTCTTATCCACCCAGGAGTGCTTTCTTCCCAGTGTGTTTTTCTACACACAGGACCTACAGGATTTTTTGATAGCATAAGGGTTTTGCAGTTTAACTTTACAATTACAAATGCAAAAGAGTTTGAAAGGTACTGCCTGAAATACGATCATTTACTTATTGTTTCAGTACAGTTTACCAGTACCATTTTTCATAATCTTTGAAAATGTTAAAAAAAAAAAAAGTGTAACAGTCTGAGCATCTGGTTTGTTATAAAATAGAATACGTTTACCTAAAAATGAAAGATTTACAAATGCTTTTAATGTTTCTATAGAAACCAGAAAATCACAAACCACTTGTGTCAGAGCTGTTAACATAGGAATCACATATGTTTTCTCCATATATATGCAAAAACTTACTTGCAGCAGAAAAAAACCGCTTTGACTTCAAAGGAAATAGAAGTGATGGCAAAGTCTTCTGAAATCCAGGACCATTGCTTAGCCATGGACCAACAGCAACATGAAAGAGTCGCACCATCTGCCAAAATTCCTCATAACCTAAATCTTTACATTCACTCACAGTCAGGTATCTCTTACATTTGCTATGTAAGAAGCCTCCACAACACACGCACTTCAACACGAATAAGTACTTATTACAAATTACCTCAACTTCATCCCAAACAAAAGCACAAACCCATTTATTTTGCTGTTTCTCCCTCTTTCCTCTTTTTAGGTACTGTCACAGGAGGTCAGCAGATATTTGAAAATGAGGGCATTTTTCTACAGAAGAAGTAATCTTTATGAAGAAGCTATTTCGTTCATTTGACATTGCAAAAGTTTATATTTATACATGCAAAAATTCCCATCACAATCAAGAAGCCAGTGCATACATAAAGTTGCACCTGTACAACTAAACTGAGTCCCATGTACTTCTGGGCATCTCGGTGAGACTTCTGCTCTGAGTACAGAGTTATACCCTAGATGCTGAGAGAGAGGCCTGGTATCTCCACTGTACACCAGTTAGATGGAAAGAATCAGCCTTCCGTCCTGATCATATACATCTACTGACGGTAAAGGGAGCATGGAGCAACCACAACCCTAACTGAGAGACTCACTCAAAACAAGGGAAATGGGTATAATTATCCACGAAGATCACCATTTGTGCTAACAAAAGTCTTTGGCAAGAATTTTCAGACCTGGAACAAGCTTGACCACAAAGAAAAAAAAAAATCCATCATATGTACTCGTTAAAAGCCTTAGTAACCTATAGCTGGAACTCTGAGTAGTCTCTGAATTTGTAAATAATTTTATTTTTACCTATAGAACTTTGGATCTCATATTGAGAAATACCTGAACTCACAAGAGTACCAAGTGAGACTTGTGGGCAAGCTACATTTCTTGCAGCCAATAACTCAGTTTATAAGGTAAGGTAACTAAACAGAGATGGCAGCTCCAATTTAATCCAGTTTAGTCCTAAATATTGAAAACATTTCATGAAATCTTGACTTCAAGAATTAAAATCTGTTAGTTGTCTCTGCTGTGATTACTGATCACTAATACAAGACTCATGAGACATGTTGAGATATTTGTAAAAAAGAGCAATCCATAAGCAAGCAGTAACATCACCATTAAAGAGATCTTTAGCAGATCTTTTAAATTCTCTTTTAGTATAGGCTGCAATGGTTCTTCATATTAACAGCTGATAAGAAGGATTAAGCTCTTGTCACCCAGTTTCAGCTACCTCACAGTTTAATGGCTTATTAAAGCTAGAAATATAAGACTCCTGTAACATCAACACAGAGAAAGAATCCCACATAAATAAAATAAAACCAAGTGCACTTAGGAGCACACAGATTTTAGATGAGAATAGGTGACTAGACACCTGATTTTTAGACGGATAAAGTTAGGTGGAATGAACTCTTTTCTGTCCTTCTGCCCCACCCAGATTTAAAAGTTAGCAATTTCTGTGAATCCTGTGTTACTTTCACTAGTATGGTAGGTAGCAGTATTGGTTTAGGAATTACAGTATTTAAGGAACTGCTGGAGTAGACTCAGGGATTAGTTTAGTGGCCGATAAGGACAAGGAGAGAGCAACATGTTCTTCTGGAGAACTGGAATTTGTACATCAGTGGTGGTGTTAACATGCTAACAACATGCCTCTGAAAGTCTGGCTCAAGTAGACATATTTCACAACTGTTTTGTAATACATATCCGAGCACATTTTTCTGAGACAGATTGGACAGCATAAAGTTATAAGAATTAATGCAAATACTTTTCCTGAAAACAGTGGTAGTAGTAATGTGAACCAATGCTCACTAAAATAAGTCATCCACAATGTGATACATGAAGGTTGCCACCTATCAATCAGAGCTCTTAAAAAAGGCAAGGTAGAGCATTTAGTCTTCCTTCAGTTTCCATGGTTATTTTAAGGTCTGTAAATGACCTCTCTAGAGAAATTAAATCAAGCATACAATTTTTTTTTTTAAATACAGCAAGCACCATGCCCCAGAAAAGAATTGTGCTATCTGTAGGTTAATTCAACACTAATATTCTTATACACACATAAAAGGTATATAAATTATTTCATTGACATCCTGCTCCCTGGCATTTAGAATTAATATTTTATTAGTAATCACCCAAATACACTATAGCAGGACTCCCAGTGAACTTTTGCTACACTGGAATGTAGCAATAACATACTAAAATTCCTTACTCCTATTTCTGTCTATTCATTAACACTGCCACAAGTACAACCCTGCCCACCCCATTGTACACAGGAGAACTGACCATGTTGCTACCAAAAGAAATGCTTCAGGATAGAAGCAAAAACAGAAGAAAAACTGTTCCTCCTCAAAGAAGCCAAAATCTACTTAGTGTCTTTCACATATCTGCAGATATTTTCTATGTTTATTTTCTCTTCTCATTAAGGATGTTGTTCTTTTTTATTAATTAAATGGAAAATATCCATAGCCAGTGATTGAATTACCCCCAAGTACCTGCTTAAAAAGATCGATATTGATCAAACTAAAGGGTAGAAAGTACCACTAGTCTTCTTAATGTAAGTGATTTGGCTCAAGGAAGGTTTTGATCAAATTAAGTGGAGGATCTAATTAGCCTGTGATTAAATTAAGTGGAGGGCAAGCTGTATAGGCATAAATCCCATACACATTGAGATGAAACTAATAGTAATGCACATATTTACAGAGGCTGCCAGGGGAAAGCATGCAATAAATTCAGCAAAGAAAAAAGGTCACAGAAAGAAAGGGAAAATAAAGCATGAAGGGATTAGAATACAGAAAGAAGATAAAGACAGCCTCAGATAATGGTTACCATTGGAAGAACATTAGCCAAGCCTGGGAGATTAAAGACTGTGAATATACTAAAGTGTGAAAAAAAATCTTCCAGATTAAAAATCTAAAGAAATACAAAACTAGGTGATCCATATTGAAATAGAATTCCAGAAGCTAGTAAACAGGCTCTTGTGCAAGGCCAAATTATATCTGTCAATAGTTTGCACCTCATGGGCAGCACATGATGAGATTAGTGCTAGGGACAAGTTGTCCAGTCACAACACAGGCAAACAAACCCCATGCCATTCCTCTACCCAGAAGACCATTGCTCTTTGAGAACTGGGATGTTTATGGCTCTACACTCACTGAAGAGCCATTTGCAACAATTCAAACAAATATTCTTCCTTGCATGACCCACTTTCTTGTAAGAGACCACTGCCTTTTTTCTGCCCCAGGGCTCTGAATATTATCACCATAACCTATTCCAGAAGAAGCTTGCGTGTTTTCCACCCACTGCCAAAATCCTATTACAGCAAGGCTGAAACAATAGAAGTCAGAGCTCTTTGTGACTCCTCACCACCTAATTCTGGAACAAAATTATGTGTCTTCAAAACAACTGTCTTAAACACCCTTTTTAAAAGAATGAAGAAATCTTAAGCTGGATGCCAAGACAGGCAGAAATCCCAGCAGTTTATATGTCTTTATCTCATAAAGACTTACCTTTTTTCTGATGTTTTAGAGAAACAATTGTTGACATTGTGCAGCTTCAAAAAAATAAGGCCTATATATGTCTTTTACACTTATTAGACCATAAAAATACATTAATTTTGAGCCGCCTCAGATGACATTTTGAAATACTGCTAGTTCTCCGTGTATTCAATCTGGGGCAGTTACGCAAACTTTGTTTAAACATTTTTGATACATTCAATAGATTAAAAAAATGTGGAAAAATAACTGGCTACAAATTATTCAGGAACAATAAATATGCACAATTAGATATGGAAATTAATGGCATTATAGAATTTCTATAGTTCTGCCAGTTACTTGCTAGCTGCAAAAGATTACATAAAATCACCATTCCAGATGTAGTAGTTCCATTCTACCAAGGCAGTGGTAGTTTTTTCAGACAAAATTCTCTACTAATTATCTTTTCTTGCTAGACAAATATTTCCCAGAATGTGGAGACTTCCCGGAAGTGCAAGACAATCATCTAGATGATACAAGCCCCATATTTCAGGGTTCAGTGACACCTCTGTGTCTTCTTGAAACCTACCTGCTCAAAGACCATAGGAAATTACCTAATTTTACACAGCACCTCTACTTCCACATCTCTTGGCAATTTTCCACAGTTTCAAAGTCTTGTAAAAATACAGCAGACAGTAATTTCTGAGAAACAGAAAGTGCTTATAAAGCTGAAAATTCAGCTAGCCAGTGTCATTGCCAAACCTGAAAACCTGACATATTTTTCAATGTTCCAGTAACACATTAATATGGATTTTTGGTTACATTGTGTGCATAGCGATGATTTCTTGTTGAAGCCAGTAGCCAGTAACAGTCACAGGCAGCCTTTTTTTTTCTTCCTTTTTCAGTCAAAGAGATTTACTTCTACACAAAATAGCCTCCGTTTTGCAATCAATAGCAGCACTGAACACTTGGATTGGAAATCATAATGTATAATCAACTCTAGTACTCAAACGGCAGAATACCTATTGTTCTTTTCTGAGAGGACAAATCGAGATCTCTGTTATCTTTTAAGTATCAACAATTGTGCAGTGAAGATATTAATTTTCCATTAACATGGAAATTATACATCTGACTGCTGTCAGCTGTTTTATGTTACTGGAACAATGAATTAAACTTGCACCATGCTGGCAACTCTCCAAAATTAAATATATATCAAGAGCATTCCTTTCCTAGCTCAGATGATTGCAAAAACTGCGTATCATAAAACCTTTTAAAGCAGTTGAATCTTCTTTTCTGTGTGAAGTAACTGAATCTTTTTATATAGGGCCTGTTCATTTCTGTACATCTAATAGTAACAATAACTTAACAACAAGGTGTAATAATATTTTTCACTTCACCTCATCTGGGTTGCAGAACTTGTTGCAGCATCTTCAGTCCCCTTTGGCAGTTCTTTTGGTTTCTTCTTTATAATCCATTACACCTCAACTAAAATTGGCAGGTACCCTGCCAACAATTAGGAACATTGGAATTTCCCCAAAAGACCTCTGGTTTTCCACTGCGTTGCACATAATCATGATTTCCATGACCTTCATGACATTTTACCACATGCCCTGAAACAAGGAGGAAAACTAGACAACAAACCTATACAATTGGCTAAAACCAAACCTGTTATTTGTCTGGGTTCACATGACAGTCATAGATTAATGGACAAATGACTCCACACAATTTCTCTATTTAGCTTTTCAGACAGATTTTGTTCAGACCTTTAGATCTTAACTCCTTGTTCCTCAGAAGGTACTCACTTTTGTCTGATTTCCAACTAAGGGACATGTAGAAACATTCTTGCAGTTGCTTTGGGTTTATTCTCACTGAAAAAAACCCCCAGGTGTTAATAGCTACACTAGGTCAATAAAGAGTGGAGAGCAGTCCTTTGAAAATACCTTATGTGTTTATTAACTCCTGTGTTTTACACTATTACCTCTACCTGTGGAGAATAATCAGCCCCTTATCCTACTACTTAATGTTATACACACTTAACACTGCTGGACTTCAGCGCAAGTGATTCGATGTTTATTCTGTAAGTAATTTGAACTTACCTACCAGGTTTGGGGTTTTTTTTCCAAGTATTTATAAACAGCTGTGTGTACTAGCAGGTTAGCTGTACCTGTGGCATTCTAACTCTGCATACATAGCACCTGTTTCTTAGGAGGCAGAAGGACTGGTCATTTGTATTTCTTTTTACATCTCTTCAAGGAAGGGTCTAGAAGCATCAAAACAAAGGCAAATTTTGGGAAATAATCATTCACTTAGCATGTTCCTAACCTACAATTCACTTTGAGAACAGTCTGTAATATAACATTCCCACAGAATACCTAATTTAGGGAGAACAGTAAGGAATCAATACTGAGTTAAAGTCTGTGAACACTTCTCTATCGCGGTGCGTGGGGTCAATGGACCGATGCCTTGTTTTTCCCACAGTGTCCCTCGTGGAGATGCTTTGGCGGTGCCCCACCAGCACCCATGCCAGCACGCAGTCTCACCCTCGCAGGTGGGCACGAGCAGCCACTCACACACAAAGTCTATGCGCGTTCCAGAGACGAGGAAGCAGGAGGGATTCTTTGCGTGTAATTCCGAGGCGTTTATTGGGTCCGCACCATAGACCTTACATAGCTCCTTTAAGTTGGCGTATGGAAATGGTTCCCACTGGGGATTTTGTCCCTTCCTATTGTATGTGACTGGGGCTGCCATAAACTCCCAGTCTCTGTTCTCTTCGCAGTTTGCAGGATTGTGGGAACCAAAGGGGGAGGCATGAGAACTGGAGTAGGACGCGTGATTGTCGGAGGAGCCGCAGATGGAGGGGGCGGGGGTGTGGGTGGAACCCCTGACCCCAAAGGGATTCCCCGTGTGGGTGGGGTCTGCAGTGCTAAAGGGATTCCCAGTGAGGTGGGAGGGTCCCGACCTGGTTACACTCATTGACGCAGGGGAGGGGCCCGACGCAAGCACGCCCACCAATGCAGCAGAGGAAGGGCCGGGCGCGATGATGTGTATGGGAAGAGAGGGAGGGGGACAGTGCCCCAAAACGTGGTTGGTGCCATTTTGTGCTCACACGTGGCCAGTGCCATCTTGTGTGGTTGGGGCAGGGGCAGGAAAACCCTTAGCAGGGGAGGAAGACAAGGTGGTGGAGCCGACCATGCGGCTGGTGCCATTTTGTGGACTCAGCGGGATGAAAAGGGGGGTGAAGGAGAGGGAAGGGGTGTCTTCAACCTGGGAATCCAAATTTTCTGGCACCATAACTTCATTCTCTGATTTTAAGACTGCTTTATGAATTAAAAGCGACAAAGGAAAAAATTTCTTGACGGGATCGTCCCCACCTTGCCTCAGAAACACTAATCTCTCAATAACCCAATTCCAGAATGCCAGATTCTTAACTGACTCAACTGAAATGTTAAGGAAATAAAAGAAAATCCACCGCATAAAACATTCTAAGGATCTCTTAGAGAACCGGAGTTTCCTTGCTTTCAGAGTATTCTTAACTTGGAGAAAAACCTCCCTCTGAGGAATAGAGAATCTAGCCCCCATCTTTCCCCAGAAAAATCTCACCCAGCCACTGCAGGAAAAAAGCTAGCAAAAGAAAAGGTAAAAAGGGATCCGAAGGAGCTTTCCCAAACTTCATTCACCCACAAGTTTCGCCGGCTTTCACTCTGAGTCCGAAGCTATTTGCTGAACCCTCGCTCTGGCACCTGCACCTGCACCACACTCTGGCTAGCGCCAAGTCCGCTGAGCCCTTCTGGCTCCCAGCTCCCAGGTAAAGGAAGATTTTCAGTGGATGGTTCTCCGTTTTTTGACCAGCTCTCTCACACTAAGAGAGGTGTTAGCCGTCCATCTGGGCAGATCTAATAGAACTTAGATCTTCCTTTGGGGTCCTAGCAGTGCCACAATTGCGACTCCTAGGAGCTTTTGCTTGCCAGAGACACTCTCAGGGACTTCAGCTGAGGTCCGTGTTTGGTGCACCAGGTATCGCGGTGCGTGGGGTCGATGGACCAATGCCACAGTGTCCCTCGTGGAGATGCTTTGGCGGTGCCCCGCTAGCACCTACACCAGCACGCAGTCTCACCCTCGCAGGTGGGCACAAGCAGTCACTCACACACAGTCCATGCGCATTCCGGAGATGAAAAGGCAGGAGGGATTCTTTGCTTGTAATTCAGAGGCATTTATTGGGTCTGCGCCACGGATCAAAAACAAATGCACTTGAAGGGGAACAGAGGCAAAGAACCCTGACAATCGTGCATGCGTGGTTTTATCCCAGAGGGTCCCAGAGGCGGGCAGAGCATCAGTAACCAATAATCTGAAGGCTAGGGGGTAGAGGCAAGGTTGAGTGACACAATAGGGGCCAATGGAAGAGGGGAGGGGAGAGGAGAGAGGACCAGGGACCAGTGGGGTACTGACGAAGGGAGAACTTTCTGGCACAGTGATGTGGGGAGAGACCACTTCTTAGCAACATGGAGGGTGTAATGTGGACTTAGCCACCACAACACTTCTTCCCTCATCCCTTGCTTAGATGTAAAAAAGTTAAATATTCTTTCTGTATTAATAATTAATAAAGAATTTCATCGCGTTTTTATTTTAAATTGAAAGTGATGGTCTTAAGACAAAGGTTTATCACCTGGATTATCACCTTCTGCTGCTGCCCTCAGGAATGCTGATCTTACCTTCTGTATCCTTGCTCTGCTTTGGACAGAATATTTCTGGCTAAAGAAATCCTGCAATTCTTCTCTCCTTATCAGAAATGGCTTGCATGCTCACCAGATGTCTGGACAATGGGAAGATTATTGGAGAACCACTCACCTGAGATCCAGTTCCAGGATCCTAGATGCTTCTGCCAAGCAGAAGGAGCAGATGCATGGAAAAAACTATGGTCAAGGTAGAAGTCCAGTGTGTATGGAGTTTTTGTTGCCTGCCATTCATAGTCTTCCACCAAGGAAATAGTGATTCTTCTCGCTTTTGGATTGTTAGATGTGGTTAGATTTCCAAAAGAACAATATCTGACTTGAACAAGATAATCTTTCTGACATTAAGTGGAAAGGTAGTGCAGTTTCTCAAACAATTACAGAAGTGTTTTCTGTCACTTCATAACTGAACAATTTTGCTTTAAAGTTCATACTCTAAAAACAAGCAAGGTTCCTTTTTCATGTATTGAACCTTACCCCCAATGCCTATTTTTAATATTTAAATTGGTTTTATGGATTTCAAAAATATGGTGGAAGAAATAGCCAGGAAAATTCCAGGCCTGATAGTAAAATCTTTGCAAAACTGTGAAAAATTGCACTTAAGGGTAGGTCATCACTAAGGGCTTCCAGAATAAAAATCCTTACTGCAGGTTCCACAACCAGTAAGTGCATATGCTTTGACATGTCTCTATAAGTTTTGTCCAAAGAAATTCTACTAAATGAATTGTGAGTTTGAGAGACCTAGGAAATAATTGCTGCCATGATAAATTGTACTAAGATGCAGTAATTTTCTTGATATTGGCAAAAAATATATCAAACTATTTCAGTACAAATTGGTATAGAGGAAAATATAATATTTTACTAAAAATTCCTTCTTTCCATTCCACTTCAGTTCC
This sequence comes from Machaerirhynchus nigripectus, assembly GCA_013397975.1. NCBI lineage: Eukaryota > Metazoa > Chordata > Aves > Passeriformes > Dicruridae > Machaerirhynchus > Machaerirhynchus nigripectus. The sequence continues at coordinate 1,905,802 of VZRQ01009106.1, read as the reverse complement.
TGGGCTATATCTTCCCTTTTTTTATGAGGCAGAAGTCGATAGAAACTGCATATAAAGAACTAGGACAGTGCACTGGCCTCTAAGGAGTTTGGATGCCCCAGGCAACCTGGAAATCATCCATCCTTCCTTGTTTTTAGTCTCTCACACAGCAGAGATACTAAATGTTACACAGCTTTTAATATGCCAGTTCACACACATCTCTAAAGAATATGGATATAATTGGCAATTGCCTAAGAAAATAAAGGAAACTAAAATACACCCAAACTCATAAAAAAACATGACAGAAAACTTCAAATATATGTTTTACTTTCTAAACCTGTGCCTCAAGCAGAATTGTGCCAGATGCCAGGCAGCATGGGAGAAAGACCAAAAATTCTTTGTTTTAGGATTAAGTTTCATAAAAAGATTGCCTTTCACTTGCATCTCACTGAAGGACAAGGTGGACCCACAAGCAAGAGAGGTCTCGTCTCATTGTTACACCTTGCATGATGCAACCTCCTGTGACCTGATTTAGCAAGCTGAGTGATTCATGTAATGCTTCTTTACTTGGCAAAGTGCCACACAGAAATACCTTAGCTGGTGTTTGAAGGACATGGTTTGTGTACCAGATGCTTTGTTAAACAGAATGAGCACGCTGGGTCATACCAAAGGTCACTTAGGCCACTTAACCTCTTTCCAGTGGCAGTCAGCAGTATAAGTCCAGGAAACATCACAGGCATATCAGTATTTCAGGTCTAGAATAAACTCTCATCCATCAGTGATCTGAGGGTCAGGACTCTCAAGCCAGTGTGGTATCTTTGCCTTCCACAGTTCTCTGTAATCTTTTATCCCAGGAGTTTGTGCATCTGTTTCTCAAGTTAGCACAAAGCTGAGAATCCAGGGAGATTGTGATGGGCAGAGCACTGTGCTAGTTATCCTTTCGTCACATAGAAATAAAATACCCTTTGAACATATGTATACAGAGGCCTAACATAGGAGGCAGTTGGATGTGAAATTGCTCTACACTCAAATGACCACCATCATACCCATTGTTCTAAAGGAAATGTTTATATGTGTCATTACAAAAGACAAAGCCAAAGGACAGAGAGGGCTAGGAACTCTGGTCCACAGGAGGAAAACAAGTTCAGATCTTAAAGGGTGGGTTTGTCTGTTTTGTTTTTAGAGTCAGGACTGTGGTCACAAACACATTTCACCATACCTACATTTCAAAGCTGGAGTACAGCTACATCAAATTAGAACCAAATAAATTAAAAATTATTGCATTTAAATCTAATTATGTCATTAAATACAATTTTTGTATTACACAAAAGGTTATGAAACTTATTAAAGCATTTTCGGTGAGCCTCATCAGGAAAGTTAATAATTTAGATACCATATGAAGTACAAGGAAAATCCCTGTGATACATTTGTCTGTATAAAATAGCGCTTTTCAAGGTTATTCTTTCCATATGTCTTAGTAGAGGTGAATGCTGCTAACTGGGAAACTAAATATACTTTGAGATTTATGAATTCAGTAATTGCATTTCGGGTAGTAATTAAAAGCAAAGCCAAGAAGAATATTTCAGAAGGGGATAAAAAAAATGACTTCTTCTGAATACACATGTACACATTATATATAATACACATATAATACCACTATTTAGAGTTTCTCTGTCTAATGTTTGAGGAGATGTACATGCAGACCTCCCGGAATGGAGATTTACATGACAAAAATGCTGCCATTCTTCTGTCTTGTGGCTCCACAGAACACCAATCAATTCACGACATAATGCAATATTCTGGACACGGCAAAGAAGAAATAAAGAGGCAGAAAAGCTAAAGTGGATTCTTGATTTTGACTCATGCAAAGTACAACAAAATTAAAATGCAAAGGTTGCCACTTGTAAGTTTCAGAAGGGTTTCAGAAGCCAGTCCTGGATTCCAGATTTGTTCAGAAAGAGACTAGAAAAGTCAGGAAACAGAATGAAGGCACTCACAAAGAAAGAAGGTAAAAGGTCTGGGTATTAAGGGAAGACAAATGAAGAAGAAACTCAAGGCAAAAAGTAATAGGACCTAGGAAACTTAAACTGCATTCTCCAGACAGATGTGATTTATGGATATTAATAATCTCTGAGTAGAGGGAGAAATACTAGGGTAGTGGTTTGGATAAGTTCTCTCTGTTAGTAACCTGTGGTATCCACTTAGCACCATGCTGTATGTTCAAATTGTACCTGAGCCTCCAATTTTCTGCCAAAGAGAGCTCAACATTGGCTCAAACATTCACCAAAAGGATGAGGAAAACGCCTGTAAGGATATGCTGATTCCAGGACTCATCTTAATATAGAACCTTACTTAGGGGGACATATTAATTTGTGTCTCTTTCACAATCATTTGTGGCAACAATCTGCCTTTTCATCTGCTTTCCCTTTTCTTTCCTTGTTGCTGGCTGTAGTCATCTCCAGGCAAATGGAGTTATTATAGCAAACTTTTCATCTTGGCTGGTATTATATTTATATTTTAAAGAAATGGCTTTGAAATAGGAGTAGTAATGGATGAAAGAGCAAAGTTGAATACAGGGGGAAAATAGCCACAAAGTAGAGAAGAAAGCCAAATGGGAGGGTAAAGATGATGTTATTTGTTCAAGAAGCATAATGGGTTGTTTTTCTTTCCTTCTTAGCCACCGATTCAAAAAAAATTAATGTTTTTAATTTTCTTATTTCATTTCAAACTTTTAGTGCCTATATAAGGATAGGAAATATCTTGCCGTAAAGAAAACAAAAACAATCCAAAAACTCATCAAAAAAATAAACAACAACAGAAAACCATAAACACCCACAATCCTTTTTTCATTATCCTAATGAAAAAAATAGTATATTATCCATTTCCTCTCTTTGAGAGGCTAGTTCTTACACAAGATGAAAAATTGCCTTTCATCAAAATAACTTCACAAACAAGAATGTAAAGGTACAAAATATCAAGGACAAGCACAATCCTCATACAAAAAAATGGTGCAGTAGAAGATGTTGCTGGAAATTGACATTCTAATTTCTTTTGATCTTTGCCACTTCTTAAAAATACATACTAAATTCTCTTCCAGTTTTAAAACTGGGTAGTCACTCTGAAGACAACAAGGCCAGCCAGGCAGAGGGATATTATGTGACATAAAACTAAAGTCAATATCACTCTTTATATAAGTTTGGAAAGCTGGATCAGAGCTCACTTGCATGTGAAGATACAGGAAATTTAAGTGACCTTTTTCCTATCAGCTTATCACACAGACAGGAGTGTGATTTTTGCCTTCTATTGGTTATGAGGGTGGGACAAACTAGTAATGAAATGCAACCTACTTGAAAGAAATAGCCAATCCAGTAGATCTACTATATACACCTGAAAACATGAAAAGAAGATCATAGAGAAGGTCCATTCACCAAAAAACAGGGGATGCAATATGGGAAAAAATTGAAGTTCAACTTGTTTTTTCCTTTGTACAGAAGGAAACTGTGTTAAAGTACATAGGCATGTATTGCAAAACACATCATTAACAAAAAGTGGAATTTACCTAGTGCTACTTGTCCCAATCTGGCTCAACTTAGACCTCTTAAATACATAATTAAGATGAAGTTTTCCCTATCACAACATTATAGTGGTATTTTCACATTACAGTGTTCAGAGCATGAATTCGGTCCTTGCCGGAAAGAGTACACATTGACATTTCTTAGAAACATAGTTTTAATATTAAAGACTATAAAAATTACGTTTTAAAAAGCCCCACAAGTTTTCCTACAAGTGGCAAAGATGCTTTACTTAGAGGATTTTTAATTAGAGTAAGGAGACTTTGAAAATTCCTCATGGACCATCACATTTCTGAGTCCATGATAATATTTATGGGCAATGGACAAGTATTCTGCTGTCTGGTATTTATTTGACTAAGAAAAAAAAGCTTTGCTTGGTAGAAACATCCGATCTGTTGTGAATGTTTCTGTGCTTTCTGGATTCAAAGTTTCTTGGTTGGGATTTTTCTTTTTTCTGTTATATAAGGCAACATCTGCAGCAAGTTCTCTCAAACATGAAAAGACCTTGTAATTAAAAGAACGTCCTAATGAAAATAGTGGATATGTTTATTTTTTCCTTTTAGCAGAAAATTCATGCTTAGGCTCTACATTTTTCTCACTAGCATTTTCAACTGCAGAAACTATAGGAGCAGATTGCCCCACCCCAAAAAGTCAGTCCCAGTCTCTCATGATTTTCCTAGTTTCTGGAAACTGAGGGATTTTCAGAAGGATTTTTCTTTATAGACTCTGTCTGAAACACTAAAACAATATCTCTTTCCCCATCTCAATACAGTTTAAGATTCTTTCTTTTTCAGTTGATTACAATGAGGATTGATGGGTTCAGAAGAAATTGCCTGAAAATGGCATCTTGTGGCATTTTGCAGAAGGCAGGTACATATCATGAAGCTTGTACTCAGCCCAAAGGAAACCGGTCCTTGTCAGGGGTGATCTGTGCTTTCCTGTCAGCTACAGCACAGGATTTGCCACACTAGAACAAGCCCCAGCCTCTGTCAACAGCCAGCACGTGGTGCATCAGGGCAGAGGTATACAACACAAATATCCACGAACATGGGATGGTAAATGGTGTCAGCACCCAGATACCTTCCCCTCCACCACTAGTTCCTCCTTGGCTTTTTGCAGAATTCACTAAATAGCTCCACGGTGTTTGGAGTGTTTTTTCTGTGTTGCCATCTTCTAGGTTTTTGCTCTTTTAAACATTAGAGTCTGGTCCATGATGCCCTCTCAGGGGCTTTAAAAAAAAAGCCAAATATCCCTTTTCTCAAGTAGCAGGGCAGTCCGAACTTCCAGCCCTTCTAATGGGCTTATCAGCGAAAGAAACATCAAGGTTGCTCTATGGTGTCAGCTCATTCCCAACGTGATGATAATATTTTAAAGAGAAACATGAGAACAATCCAGAGAAAAAAAAAAAAGAGCTGTGTCTCTGTCAAGATACAGGTGCTTGATCTCAGATATATGGACAATAGGGCTAGAAGTGTGGTGAAAAACACTGAAAACTAAAGATGCAGCAAAAGCCTAGAAGAGCTTTTCTAAAGCTGATTCATTTAATAATCCATATTATATTTTTGTATGCAATTGTTGCTGTCAGTTTATTTCCCCAGGATTTTTGTGGATTCACAGTTAAAAACCACCCATCATTACAGGTGTCCCCCAACTCAGTCTGAATAAAAAGGTGCTGTGAAATACAATAAGTGAGGCATCATGTTTTTTACACTGTGAACGACGTGCTTCAGACTAAACAAGGGATGAACAGTAAGCTTCAATGAAATGCAGCAATTTCTTTTCCCCTCTGGCTGCTCACGCCATAGAGCATGATGACAGAGCAAATGACAAGTGAGTCACTAAAACAACATTATTGGAATTGACAGAGATTGAGACAGTCATATTTGACTCTAAAAGATGCAGTCTATGTGTATCTGACTGGGCTGGAGTTGACGAGTTTAGGTACCTGCAGGCTCACATCTGGTTATGTTCTAATCTAAATTCCAATGAGGTTATTGATTCTGTTTGTATAAGAACGCAGGTGAAGCTGGGTGGGATTTACAAAGTAAATGGTTGTCTGAACCGTGCTAGAAGTGGCTGCTCGTCCCACATATAATGTTGTATGCAGTCGCTTAGGGAATATGGCTATGCCCATTACAGATATTGCTGGCTCTCTGGAGATTAAATGTTCTACAGTACTAACTCCAGAGATTTATAACTCTTGATAATTTTATGGCCCACCTGAAATAGTTGCCCTCTGTAAAAAAAGCAGCCTGTACTTAGAACAGTGTGAATGGTATGAGCTTCTTTACAGAGGTTTTATAGAGCACTAGGTATCAGCTGACCATTCACTCCGAGACAAATATCAGAGCCACCAAGGGGGAGGAAAAAAAACCCTAACAAGTGACAACCTTGCAATAACCTGTGCAGAGGCTTCTTCTGTCCCAGTGCATAACAGCAGATCAACAGTGCAGTTGCAAACAACATTGAAAAAGTCATCTTAATATTTGCATGCTTCTCTGTAATCGTTTCTTTCTTCATGATGGTGAAAATCTTGTTAAAAATGGAACTGAGAAAGCTACTGACGAATGGTATTTTGAACAGGTAAAAGTGATTAAGGCAGTGTCAGACTGAGTAAAGCCAGTGCTGATGGGAGCCAATGCATTGTCACTTTTCTTGCGGAGAGTATTATGGCAGAAAGCTATATGATGAGGGGAGGAAGGAGCAATGTACATTTTCACACCCTCCCATTTTTTAGCAAAGAAGTTTTGTGTCTGTGTAGCTGATTTGCATTTCAGAAGATCCTTCTCCTAGGGACTGGTATTTGTACTAACACTCTCACAACACACATAGAAACCCAGGGACCACATAGCAAAACTAAAGGGCAGGGGGCAAGGTCTGAACCAAGGTGATCACAAAGGACTACAGTCTGTATTGTTTTCTCTATTTGACCACACACAGGACAGAAAATTAAGATGAAAGACAAGGCAAACGTACACAGGTTGGAGAGGTTAGGGCAAAACAACAGAAATTTTAAGCTGAATGAATATACTGGAATTTACATAAGATTCCTTTCAGGCTTTTCTGAAAGAATTGTGTTGGCAGGTTCTATATAAAAGCCCATTATCAAGGAAACAGCTTTATTAAGTAGCTCCTTCTCACATCTTTGAAAGTCTACTTTGAAGTGCAACCTGGCACAATGCAAATTGCTAGAAAGGCAGATCAACAGCCCATTCTTATCCAAGTGAAGGGGTATAAGATAAAACTTGTAACCCTTAACCAAGGCTGGATTTAGGCTCCAGATAAAAGAAAGTAGAAAGATGATAGCAGAAGATGAATTCAATATCAGAGAGCAGGCTTACAGGTGTTCCTATGGTTTCATTTCCCTATGGACACTACTTGCAGAGAACAAAGGTTATAATGAAGCAAAGCAATTGCAGTAAATTACTGTGAAGCAAACCAATACATTAAGTGGAGAAAGGTCTTGGCACCAAGCTCAGCTCCAGCTGAGCTGGAAAACAGCTCACAGAATGGTGTAGTGAGTTAACTTTGACATTGCCCTCTCACAGTAGAAGTGTTGTAATGTATGTTATTATCCACTGATATTAATGAGTTCAAGAACATTTGAAAATTCTGTATTATGCATGAGCATCATACTTTTAACCTGGAATGCTTATGCTTATGTGACCACTATAAATCCATTCTTTGATGAAACACAAGAGTTTTACGGAAGTCATTTCTATGTAACGTCTCATCAGGTAAAACACAATGAATGCCTCAAAGTTTTTATTACACTCTTTATGGACTTGTTAGGATGCATAGAGTGCATCCTGAGGGCAAGACTGCTGACATCTCTTCCATCTCTACAGATGGTATCAGCTGTCTCTAGGAGCAAACAGCAGAATTTGAAAAAAAACAGTGCAAAGCAGGGCAATAAAAATGTTGATGCATGGAGATGTTTTGGGGTTGTTGTTTGTTTGTTTGTTTTTTAATTACTTGATATTACCTATGTTTTGCTCTGATCACTTGAAATTCCAAGCCTCTTAAAAAAAGTCAGTGAACCAATCTACAAGTGTCTGATCAGACTTGGCAACTTCTTTGCACTTCAGCTATTTCCCACAGGCAGTGCCCTTCTAGCAACACAGCATTTTTAATGAAACACCGCCACATGCCACAGGAAGCATGCAGGCTTCTGGAAATCGACAGGTTACTAAAGAAACCGTGTCTTTAACTTAGTAAGTCAAATAACCTGCAGTCTTAAGAACATAAGTTTTACTGAGGCTTTACAGGAGTCTAAAGCCAATAGGACTGGGGATGCTCCCCCTCGTCAGAGTAAAACTGATATAACCCACATCCCACTTCACACTCCAGTGACAGAAAACCAGGCAAGTAGAAGCACAACCATGTGCTGGAGTGTTCAGTGGAAACATTAGAACATATTAGCTGGAAGATTGTTGTTTGTATGGCTGAGAATTGGCATAACATTTTGAAAAAAATCCTTTCTGTTGTAAGGTGGCTTGGGGAAAGGATCACTTAAAAATACATACATCTCCAAATCAAACAATTTGTTACTTTCCTTGGAACTTTTTTTAGAAAAAGAAAATACTTCCATTCAACTTTACAGAATTCTTCAGAAGACACAAGGTGATTGCCAGACTGGCCCCTCCTTGAAAATTAAGGACTTTATGGATCCCAAAATCTTTTCTTTGATCACCCATTTTTCTGTAGAGTTCCTAGGGGCTTTCCAAGCAGCCTCTAAAGGTAAAGCAGTTTTGCAATGCAAGACAAATGATCTGTTTTTGTTATGCACAGGTGAATTGGCACATGCCCTTATGCTCATCATGCACACAGGTGCATGTGCAGATGCAAAGTTCTCACCTCCTGTGTAGGAAGGCTGCACTGACTCTGCCTGGGGTTTGGCAGGTGGTAGGAGGCAGTCCTGCCAAAGCTGCTCTTCTCAGAAATATGCAAGCAGCAAACACACCTAAGGAAGGACCAGAGACAAGGTTTCATCTGTCTGTGTAAGAACTGACAAAAAAACCCCCCACATCTGCTTTTTGAGCAGCCTCATTATAGATTCCTCCTTACTTGGGAGAGACTATATTATAGCTTAACCTTTGTTCCAGGGAGTATTTTAGGGGCATAGCTTTGCCAGTAGACAACTGGAGGAAACTGAGAAAGTCAGCAAAGAGCATGGCATGCAAAGAGCTTAGTCACTCAAGGCAAATTCCACAGGGGTTTGAGGTTAACACACACAATTAAAAATTAACCATCGGTGAATTAAGGCCACCACATTTCTTGGATGACAACAATGCTTTAGGGTTTAACAGGCATTTGTTTATCTATTCTAATCAATTTTCTTGTGGTTTCATGAAGACAAACAGTAATGAAAGCTCCAAATAGATGGCTTTTCTATATACATATAAAAGATACAATAGAATGCCATGAAGCTTTCACTCAAATCACACAGATGTAAAAGTGCACAGCAAAGAGTAGTTCAAAGCACCATGGAAAATCACAACCAAAGTAAACTGAGGAGAGACTTTTTAGGCTATTCCCTATTTGCCAGCAAAGAAAAACAGGAGCTTCAAGTGACAAAGCAGGTGAAAAGCTTGCAGAGCTCTTCAGAATGGCCTATTATCACCTCAGCAAACCTCAGGCACACATAATTGATAGGCAAAAGGGAAAAAACAGCCCTTGGTGCCCAGGGCAAAAACAATAACAAAAAAATTTTGCAAGTTGTGGCATATAAAATCTGCAGGCACTTTGACTGTACTGATTAGGGTAGGAAAATAAGATGTGACAGAAAGAGAAAACAATCAGGAACATCATCCTAAGGAAGAAGAGGAGGTCTTTAACGACCTGTAAGTCAGGTGACTCAAGGTGTTCCCCTGAGGTGCTGCAGAAAGCCTTTGGGATGACATCTGTGTGAAAAAAATACAATAAAATGCAGCTGTTTGGGACAGCCCCTGTTTTGGGCAGGCTGAGAAAAAATTTTCTGTGGAGTGAAGAAGCAAATGTATTTTAGCAATGGAGATAATGCCCAAAGATTTGACAGGAACTTCCCAAGGGATACCAAGTACCCAACGAAAAAGCATCAATTTTCTGCTCTTCTAAGTAACAGTGGATTTCCTCCACAAGCACTTCAGAAACCCTTCTTTTTAGAAAGCAGCACAGACAGTAACAAGTGGTTCAGTTGTGAGATACTCCATGAAGAGTCATAATGCAATGTGCTACTTTTTAAATTCACTTCTTCCAGCTATTCTAGCTGGAATAACCCACACACCGAAACCGCTGTACTAACTTTGAATTTATGTAAGAAGTTTTTGAAAGAAGGTGGAATGTCCTTGGCCCACATAGCAAAAAAAGGGATGATGATAAATATTCAGTGGATGGGTTGGATGAAGTGCTTATACTCTGTAAGCCTTAGCCTATCACAATCCTAGGTTAACATCGTTGAACCAAGATGGACAAATAGGACACAAATCTAGCTCATTCCCTGCTGAAATTTTCAGCCTGCTGAATGGATATGAAGCATCACCAATCACATCCCATGGTCATGTGTTGAGCTGAGAAACAGAGTGGCACATGAGCTAACATTCCCAATGTTTAGCCCTTCCTGTTCCTGGTAGCCTTTTAGAGACAGCGTAGGCAGTTGTTGATAGTAATCACACTGTGTGTTATGATTAAATCTACCACTAACATGAACCAGAACTCAAATTAAACAGTTGTGTGAGTCTTGAAACTATGCTCCGTTCCAAGCAGGGAGATAGGAAATAGGTCTCCTTGGGTAGGTGGCATACATCAGTTATCTTATCCTTCAGCCATTCGGGTCATTTTTCCACAATGCAATCCCACTAAGGTATATTATTTCATGGGCTTATCTAGCTGATTGACAGGTTTTTGGAAGATGGTCCGCTGTGCAAGGCAGACATGCCCTTAACCACAATAGAGACAATAAGCAAGGAAGAATGCTCAGTTACACTTGGTTGCCTCACCATATTTTGAAGTGTTTTACTAGATTTGAGAGGCAGAAAAAAGTCAGAATGCCTTCAAAGTAAATTTTTAGACAGAGAATACACAGAATGTGCAAACAAACAAATAAACAAACAAAATCCTCTTATTCAAAAGACACCAGACTAAGGCAAGATGTTCAATACTACAGGTGAACAAAACCCAGAGTTAGTGTCCCCAGTCTCTTTCCTGTATTTCCCCTTTGTTCCATCTCTGGTCAGAATGTTTCATTTGCAACCTTGAACTATATATGCTTAAATTACCTCTGTGAAATAATTTATATACTCTCTATGCTCATACTGTCTTCCCAGCTGGATTGCATTTCACATGAGGTGCTGGATATGGGTCTCCTATGATACATTTCATTTGAAAGAACGTCAAAAAAGATCTTGTCTGGTTGAACATAGAAAGAAAAACAGAAAAGAGTATCCTAAAACCTCTCTTAAGTACTTTAACAAAATGATGATAGTAATTTGCAGTCATGCCTGACTTCAAAGACTGGCTCCTGGTTATCCCTAGCAGAAAAATTTCCCTACAAACATATGCACTTCACATATACTGGCAAATATAACCAAACACCCTGAAATAGGCTGATAATTAACCAGTGAGATTAATGCTGAAAACAGTTCCCAAAAAGAGTTTGGGAATTGTCTTAAAATAAAATTTAGCACTCAAAACAATATACCATTATGCTTTGACAATGTGCCATCTGCCCACAGATGATTTGGCCAATACAGGAGGCCTATGTGGTCCTGTGGCCACCCTCACATGAAAACAAAATCTCTTTGATTAAGAAAAACCTAAGTAGGGCAGACTAACCTGCAAGTTGAGCAAGCTAACAGAATTTTCATAGTATAGAACAAATCCCAAAATTAACAGAAATTTTTATGGTAGATATTTATTGGGAAGAAGTGGGTGATTAATTCATCAGACAAAAAAAATTAAATTAACTACAACACTTTATTGAATGGCTATCTACAGTATTTACTCTGCTTATTGCTCCCATGTATTTAGCAACCAGTTAAAAATAAAGCTAAGGACCAAAATAGAGCTATATCCTACTTTGCTATGTTTTCACTTCTTGTTTAATACACCAATATATCCTTCTAATCCATTGCTTGGTCTAAATTTCCTTACAATTTAAAAAAATCACTGACACTTGGGGTATGGAAATAATAATGGAATGCTCTGAGGCAAACAGGGATTAATTGTAATTGTCGATTTTTCTGAGCACACTTAACAAAGTAGCAGCCACATGCTGCCTTATTCCATGAATCCAGAAGATTGTTTGAGCAGGCAGTGTTATATTATTCTGGGGCGGGAATGAAATCATGTGGGAGCAGCAAGCACAGCTCATGGAGAAAAATTACCATTTTATATTTATTACTTTGACTGGTTTAAGTGCCACAGGAATAGACTCTCTAATGCATTTGAGTGCAATTCCCCAACAATTTGACTCTGTTGCTTTGTAAACTATTTTTAGGGAAAGTCTCGGAAGGCTTTTAAAGGCACAAGCCATCAGATTTTAAAAGTTATTTTGGTAGTTTATCAAAAGGATATAAATAATATGATACATCCTTCCAGATTAGATTGACTCTTCAAATTCAGGTAGGAGAACACCAGGAGAAAAATTCCTGGTTTTAACTTCACATCATTTTTGTTCCATAAGCTTGAATATGCTTCTTCAGCAGGCTTTGGCTATACATTGGTAACTCAGCCATCATTTTGGCTTTCCATTGGTTACTTTGCAGTGTGGATTCTTCATGCTTTTAAAACCAGATATTATAAGGAAGCTACAGGATTGAACGTACATAACTGCATAATTATATTGCTCAACTGTTAATAGCAAAAGAGCATGAGGACGTTCTATTTTAGAGGAGGAAAGTAAAGGAAAAATAGACAGGCAAAAAGTTGCATCTCTAAAAGGATATTTAATCAAAACTACAATTTTTTCATTAAACAGTAAGGTAATTTCAGATTCCCTACTTCCTCACTTTTCACCTTCACGCAGCCATAGATATTAGACATAGCCATTTGTTGGCATCCCATTCTCCATCATCTTGAAAACTTGAAATCTGAGTGCCCAGCATAAAAATGTACCTTTTGGCTGCTAGCAGCCTACTACAGATGAATTTTTGTGTTGACCTTCCAGCACGGTATAATTAATACCTTGAGGAAGTATATGCATTCTTCCCATGTATGTAGAAATAGCAACACAATGAATAAACCACATGATAAGGCTGAAAACTCTTAACTGATTTATGACCTAGTAATAGCTCAGAGGTGTTTCCTGTTTATTTTAATAATCTTTTCTATCTTAGTTGCTGAATCTTGGGCTGCACACATTTCAAGGCAGAGTCAGAGCATGCACTGAGTCAGAAGCCTCTGAACAAGGCCTCCCTTCCTAGCTGCCGTTTCAGTGGACACCAGCAAGCACCTTCCAACCCACCCAGCTGGCTGCCAAAACAACTCCTATGCTGTACTTTATAAAATATTTATAGTGCTTCTTGAAGGACATAACAGGCTCTGATAACAACTCAAAATCGTTTCAGTGAGGAGCTTGCACACTCTCCCCTGGAACTGCCCAGGGCATCTTTTCTCTGCCCTGTAATGCTGCAGGAAGCATAGGTGTGGGAGGAGACAATACCTTTTTTTGGCCATTGTACTATTACACCAGTGTCAGGAGAGAACACGAGAAAGGCATTAACATCTAGCTGTCATCATCCTGGAAAATTCTAACCCACCACAGTGACTCTAATCCGGAGTGCAACATTAGTCCACGCCATTTCATCACAAACTACCAGTTTCAAGCTCTGTTTCCTTTCTGAAAGCTGGATGCAACAAGCAGCCAGCTCACTGTGTTCATCAGATGAGGACAGCCATGCCAAATCATCAAGGTCATTGAGCCTTTCAGCATCTGATGGGAACTGTATGAGCACAGCCAGATTGCAGAGTCCTTAAGACTGCAGTTGCCTTCCATATAAAAAGACTTTTAGATGGCTGTTCCCTTTCCTACCTCTTGGATAAATCTGTGAATTGATACAGGGATTCGAAAAAGATAAGCAATTTCTCCTCCAGTCACACACATCAGTCACACACACTCTTGAATAATGGTGCTGGAACTGTTGTATGGCAGGTATTTGGAAGTAAATCACACTAAACAAATTAGTGTAGACCTAATGACTTTGGTGACTTACACTGCTTTAAGATAACTGTAGCTGTAATACACCAGACAAAAAAAATCAGTAAACAAATTATTTTATTACTATTTTTGTTACTGCAGTCAAAGTTGTCCCTGTTTTGTGAGATATACAAACCTTTTTTTTTTCAAATTTTGCATATAAAGATGCATGTAAACTATCCTGGAATAGGATTAAACTCTGTGTTAAATGCTCTCCAAAGAACACTGCACAGATCACTCAACAATCTGCCTCAGTGTTTTATAGCTGGCCAAATCCTCCTCTCACTACTTTTATTCACTGTCCCATTTTCTGTAATTGGATTACTCCTCAAGAAATGGAGAGGAGGCCTTCACTTCAGTTATCATGTCTAAGAAGTACAGTGTCTTCACCACTGGCATCTTCAAAGCTGCATGGATTTAGCAACAGTGGGAAAGAAAAGGATCTTCTAGATCTTGTCCTTCATTCCAGTGAGAGTTACAGTTATTCAGAAACAATTCCAACACTTGCAGCATCATTGTTTTTTTTTTTTCTTTAGGTGATATGATATACAGTTAACCACACAGGAGAGGCATAGCAAATAATTGAAAACAAGTTCAAGAAAACACCACTGTTTCTCATGAACCAAACAAAAAGGTTAAGCAGTACCCATCAAAGCAGTAATGTCAACACACATACTCTCCCCCCAGCTCCAGAAAGCTGTAAAAACATAAATCAGAAATAGCTCAGATGAGTCGGAAAAGTGATTTCTCTCCCAGCCCCAGACATATTCAGGTAAACACGAAGCCACATCATGGAATCAACAACATGCAAATGAGGAAAACTAAGGATAATGCAGAGGTCCCTGCAAAGATCAACAGCAGACCTTGCCTCTAGGAAACCTCTCTCCTTCCAAACTCCATAAACTGCATGCAATGAACTACAGCCACTTGCCATTTAGGGATGAAAACAGAAGTCAAAAGAAAAATCACAGCAATGATAGTAGATGCAGATAAATAATGAGTCCTACCAAAGCACTGTCTGGGCTAGGAAGAGAGGAAGGACACTCATGTCAAATACCTGCATTGGAAAAAGACACTTCAGACATTTCTACAGCTGTTTTCTTCTCATCATTTCCCACTTAATATCTGTAACTATGGGAACATAGAAGAAAACCAAAGATTTAGGGAAGCAGGGATTGAGAAGCAAGACATAACGGTTTCTTACAAAGAGAAAAAGACAGACCATCAAGATCAAACCTAACCAAGAAAGAAATCACATGTGGCAGTTCAGTAATGGTCAAATACACATCTCTGGTACAGTGTTTAACCCACAAACACAGAGTCCTAGGTTTTAAATAAGGTAGAAACATCGACACATTTGCTTCGTCTGCAAATAACAGTGAAGAATTAATTCTAAATAGACAGACTATAGACTTTTTCTCTTGCCACAGAAGTGCACAGTCTCCATTCTGTGTCACTGGCTTTTATCTAAGGTTTGCTGCTGGTTACCTCATTAAGCACTGGCTTCTGAAATATCTTGCATCCACCGTGTTCTGTAGCAGAGCAGTTAAATTTGTCGCACTTGCAAGGGATCCTTGGAAGTATTAACTTTGCCATTTGACCAAAATTCTTTTTAAAAGTCTTTTCTTTGTGCAGAATGAAAGAAGGCAAGTCAGATACAATTCAGAACCCCCTTCTAAACTGATTCTGAGAAAAAGTTTTTGGTATCAGATAAGAATAGAAAAGCCTGAGACACAAGATTAATTTACATATTTAGTTTCATCCAGCAAGTACTTTTCACTAGTTGATATTATGTGACCATATTTCAAGAAATGGCCTTTTTCCCTCAACTTCAAAGAAAGAGAAAAATAGAAGAATGAACTTTTCTTTTGCTTTAAATCCACACCTACTTCAAACAGCTTTCTTTATGAAAGGCTGAGCTCACTTTCAGATTATAATATTAAGCACTTAATACTTCCTACCCAAAACAATACATAATTCTGAACACTTTTCTTTGGTGAAGCACATGTATTTTTCAAAATTAAAATACTGCTATGGGTTTAAGCAGAGAGACTGAGAAATTTCACACTTAAAAGTATATTTCCTGAGAAAGTGGAAAGAAAGTGGCAAAGAAGGCTCAGCCTCATCTTTCAGCCTTAAATTATGGTGGTCTTCTCTAATTCCAGATGAAGCCAATAGTCTGACAGGTAACATGCTTAACAAGGGAAAAAATAAAACCAAGCAAAACCAAACCACATCAATACTCTAAATTTTTGATCATTTTTTAAAATTCATTACAGAGTTTGACCAGCGTCAAGTTACTAAATAGTTTGGTTTGTCTGATGGAGACATGAAGTTAGACCTACAGTGAAAGTGCTAAGTGAATGGATAACAGACTGGCAAAGAGAGGATGACAGGGCTGCTCTCATGAGGCTACAACACTACATTGCCAGTGACCATATTTATCCCTGCAAGTAGTTCCAAAGCTTTGCTTGACTGCTTCATTTTCAGTCTAGTCCATGCTGAAATGAAGATTTTCTCAGTACACATGGCTTTCAGCACTTGTTTTCTATAGATCCAGCCTCTGACCACAGTCATCTGTCTTTCATAACTGGTAGTTCAAGCTTCAGGTGTTAAATAAAGAATTTGGATAGGGTCACTTCTGTCTCCTTACCCTCCCCACCTGTTCAGCCTCTGATAGGCAGCTTACCTGAAGAATGGAATGGTAGCCTCTAACCACAAGAGAAAAAAGGATGGCCCGTAGACCCTGTTGTATTTGATTCATGACCCACTTAACAAGTGCTCTGGTGAAACCTCAGTTCATTTCTTTAGGCCCATTTCTTATTTCTTACAGCACAATCTGTCTCATGGCTCAGTCAGCCCCATGAGGCAAACCCTGGCAGTCCCATCTCCCAGCCCATGCAACTATGAGGAGGAGGAGGAGGAGGAGGAGACGAGCTGCAGACACCACCGTCAGTCAGCCCAAGGAACATATGAAACATCCCACTGCTCAGTCTCAGGTACCAGAAACATCCTGTACTCTCACACTGACTCAGATTCGTCAGGTGCCTGCAGTCAGACAGCAGAGCAGGAACGCTGCTCTGGCAGAGCCAGCAGAGCCACGAGCTCGAGAGACTGCAGAGGGAGGCAGAAACGGAGCAGCCTTCACTGGCTGTCAGTGGACAGAGGGAGGCAGACGTGCTATTGCCCAGGAGTCCCTGAGTGAGCGCTGATGAAGGAGCACCTCGAGTGCCTCACAGATCAATCAGCACAATAACCTGCTTTAACAAGTGCCGCTGAACACACACAAGCTTGTTTCTACAGGAAAGTATTTTAACTGCACACGCGGGTGAACTTTTTGTAAAACTGCCAGTGGATGCAGCCAGCATTGCTAATGTGATCACAAAAACATATGATGGTTAGAATTTTATTTTGAAAAAAATTGTAGTCCAGATCAATTAGAAAATTAAAAATTTATGCCTCAGCATTCCAAAGGGATGCACAATTTTACATACAAAAGTACCCATATAAAAAGCCCCCCAAAACGGATGAGAGTGAATTTTCAAGAGGCTCTTTTATAAAACCAACAAAAAATAGCTACAGTAAAGGCTGGCCAATCTGTGGTGTTTGGGGGATTTACTCATATCCCTTTGCAGACTGGTTCTGATTTTTACTGGATTTTTCAGGTTATTAACAGAGTTATCCTTCTCAAGAAAAACCACTACTTTTTTGAATGGGCCTGAAATCAAAACTCAGACCAAGGGCTGTGGAGGTACTGCAGAAGGTGAACAAGCAGAGTGGTGGGAAGGGTCTGTCTCCACCCCCTAGCAGGAGCCAGAGCTTAGAGCCCAACCCTTTTGACAAGAACTGAAATTGGGGCAGCAGCCTGTGCTCCTGTGGTGTGAACTGTGTCCTGACACCTCTGTACCTGGGGCTGAGAGGAAAAGCAGAGACTGGTGGGTGGCTTGCAAAGAAGAACAGGGGAGGAAATCACATCCACCAGCCTTTCCAAACTTCCTGCCTCACGGTGATCAGTCCCCCAGCTGAAACACCAGAACAGACACAGCAGCCCTGCTTCTGCACGTGGCCACCTGGGCAGTTCCAGTGCATGGCCCACAGAGGTGCCAATGGTCACCTCTTCGCAGGATGGGCTAAAGCTGAAATCCTAAGGGGTTGCGACATTAATCATTAATCATGGAATATGCTGAGCTGGAAGGGACTCATTGGGATCATCAGGTCTATGTGTGTCATCGAGATATGTGGATAAACAACTTGGATAACGGGATTATTCTGTTCATATAAATATATATGCTTTTCTTAGGGCAAATATGTTGCCTGTTAAATGACTTCACCAAAAGAAAATCAGGGCTAGATAGTGGTATCAAGATATTATTCACATGGCCTGCTTCTGACCCTCTTTGCTCAGCACCTGGCACTTTATTTGATGAACTGACATATTCAAGTGACCTAGGGCTGTGGCTCACAGAGGAGGACTTCATGCACAGTATGAAAGAGGATGGACGAATTTAGAAAAAATTGAAACACTATAAACAATATAAGTTATTTTAACTCCTCAGCCTAAATGAAAGGTTAAATAGTGCAGCGTTTGGTAGCACACGGCAAAACTGATTCTTAATTGCTAAATTTTCTTCAAGGCTTATATGTAACAAAAAGATAAACATTAAACTATTACTTCAAATACATTATAGAAAAGCAAGTTTTTTTCGGGTTTTTTTTTTTTTTTTT
>VZRQ01009106.1:1858194-1887290 GCA_013397975.1 Machaerirhynchus nigripectus | reverse complement strand
TTTTTTAGATTTTTCCATGTTCATTCACAACTTCCGAAAGACTTAAACTGTTAGAAAGAAAGGACAGAGGATTCAGGGTTCAAATTGCTGTAGGAGCTTTGATGTGAAGATGTGAGGATGTGAGGATGTGAGGATGTGAGTCTAGTACCATTCCCACTGCCTAATTTCATTATCTGCCCAAATGGGCAGAAGCTATATAATTTTAAGGTTTGTGGTCTAGTAAGAGCACAGATCAAATAACTCTTTCAAAGATGTGAATGGTCTCCTCTCAGGGGAGATGAGTTGCGATAAAGCAAATAAGGGATCTAACCCTGTCCTCAAAAAAAGTTTTAATGGCAGCAGGATTAAGCCACAGAGTGAAGAACCAAGAATGCCTTCATTATTTGAGTGCTAAGTGCCCTGGCAGTACACATAATGCTGAACAAGGATGGGAGGAGTTGGGTTTATCACTCAGTCAAAAGCAGCAGCTCAGTTTGACTTGTAGGAGGGAAACAAATTGTGCCTGCAACCTCCAGGTGATGCTCTGCCTTCTGCAAGAAACCTCTCCTGATCTGCCTTCAGAAGAGCAGTTCCAACTCCCTCATCCTTTGGGATATTTGCACTGCTGAGCCCTGGATTAACATAAAGGGCTGGCAATAAAGTGAATAAAATTATCTACTTCCCACAGAGGACTGAGGCACAAATAAAAACAAAAATGAAAAGCAAAGATATAAAATCAGGAGGCTTGTTTTCCTTTTTGTTTTTTCTGTTATTTTTTGAGGAGAAACTAAAGTAGAATGAGGGAAGAAAAGACATTTTCCATCATGAATCCTTGAATGCTGTACACATGATCTCATTGGTAATGGGTCAGTGCCTCCTGCTGTGCCTTGGGCAAGATGGCTGTGATATATAAAAGGCTTCTAGTGGCTGTTGACATTGCAGAAAGCTTTTATTTTTCTCTTTTTTTTTTTAACTGCATCTATGTCTCCATCTTAAGCCTGTAAAAATTAAGAACTTCATAACAGTCAGTTTGTTGACCTAGTAATTGCATAGCGAACCATTTACCACACATACACAATCGACAATTGTCACACTGTTAATAAAGAGTGAAAATTTAAGCACTAATAAGGAATTTCGTGACACATTGTCATCAGTAGTGCTGATGCCAGAGACAAGTGAAACCTTGGGGGCTTGTAGCCATCAGCTCACACCCAAACCACCTGAATTAAACAGAAAGGCTCCCTTCCAGACCAGAGAGAAAACAGTAAGTGGTATAATAATAGAGAGGTTCTATTTGCTTTCATTAGTTCATTCCTCAAACATGGGCAGAAAAAAAAAATCAGGTATTTTTCTATCATTCTCCTTTTGAGATAAAGTGCTATTTCATATACCAAATTTCCTTGGAGAACTACAAAATCCTAGGAGGACTCAGCTGAGTATCCTAATGCTTCCAAACAGAAAGTGATAAGCAGTCATCAGATAGTATTTTTTTTGCTACATAGGGAACATACAGAGGTTGGTGTAGAAATGACACAGAAAAGAAAGCAGCAAAATTGTAAAATACACCTTCATTATAGCATTTATATACGATGATGATTACCAATGGCAAAAAGCAAGTGAATTTTCCAGAGTGCTAGTGGCATTTCAGTTTTGTCTAGGTCATTGCAACACAGTAATTTCACATATACTAAGTGATAGAAGGCGATTTTTCTGTTTCATTTTTCTTTTCCTATTTAAATAGTAACCCAGCTAGAAATAGACTATTGATATCAATAGAATACAGCATAGAAAAGAAGCCGTAATATCTGCATATTTTATATTTCATCCTTTTCTGGACTCATTATGGTGCCCATCAGGAAACAAGGGGAGATTAGGTGAACAAAATCCATCATTATTTATTTTTATTGTCTATTACTTATTGCTGTTTACTTACAATTCTTAAAAGTAACAGAGGATACCATTTAAAATTATCTATAGCCTGAGTTTTACTACACCATTCTTTCCCCTTATATTATTATATATGGGTTACAATACACAGGCAGTGGAGAATTTGAGGCTAGATATTTCCCAGGCTATTGAGCTCCCAGAAAAACCCTTGATATCAGAAATTTCAGCAAAAATATACTGCAGAAAACACATGCAGATTGCCGATTACTAAATATTTTTCCTCCTTTGTGGTACATTAGTACTTTTTACTGCAGTTTTTCTTCTCTGCATGTATGTGTGTGTGTGATATTATTTCATACTATGAATAAGACATAAAGATATAATTCCCTTGCCTTGCCAAAGTGGCACAGTAAAAGTCAGTGGCTGTCAAAATATTTGCTGCAGGATACTGCTTTTCATGAAAAGTACCACTACCAACAGTGACTAAGAAGAGTAGTCAGACTGATCAGATATTTTCCCCAGTGTTTTAAGTAAAATATCCATTTTTATGATTTTTTTTTTGTAATAAACAGCTTCTAATCAAAGAAGTAATAAACTTTCCACACAGAAAAAAAAATTAGCAAGAAAGGCAGAAAAGCAGAAGAGCCCGTAGATTTAACAGGAGCCACTTCAAGCAGATCCAAGCTCTCTGAAGAGTACTTAGTACTCCAGGGAAAGACCTTAAGGAACTATACTCACCCCATTTTCCCCAGAGAAGAGACAGAAAAATCAGTAACTCGTGTGAAGGCCAGCCTTTCTGTTCCAGACACACCTCACTCAAGCATTTGGCCCCAAGACAAAAGAAACTGAACATAATTATTTGGCTTGCACTTCAAAGTTTAAACTGGGTGATCTAGTGACAACCCTAAGTCTTAAAATAGAATGGCCTCTTTATATTATTTTTTGTCCCCTTCTATGCTCCCTCCTTTTTATTCTGTTTGTCTCCCTCAGGCAACTTCCTGCATCTATCCATAATTAGACAAAAGGAATAACCAGAAGCTCTGCAAATGCACAGTGTGTACATATGTGTGTGTACCTACATCTCTCCTCCAACCAGAGCCAGAAAAAGGGATGTGCTAAGGGCATGCTTCAAGTATCCTGACAAAAAACAAGCATAGGATGAAATTCAGTATCTTTGGATATGTGATAAATTAAGAATAGAACCCATGTTGCTAGAGGAAATACAATTCCACTTTTTATATCTTTTACAGTTATCTGTTGCTCTGTCTTGAATTCATTCCCTTTCAAAATATCAGGGGGTCAAATAAAATTCAAAAGACTCCTAAGCCACCAAAAAACCTCATTGCTCACTGGATGGTGTTTGCTTTCAGAGAAGCACTACTAGTGTGCAATCCTTGACCACTCAGCAGTAAGGTGCAACAGACGATGACTGCATTCTAAAAGGTATGCCCTGCTCAGAAGATGAGTAAATAGGTAACGAAATGGCTGATTCAGAAAAATAGGCATCCAAAACATTGGCTCATTTCTGTCCCACACCCTGCACAAAATCACAGCTCAAAAATAAGGATAGTACCTTGGTAATCCATAACAGGAAATACCTCCCCCTCAGGCATTGTGATTTTGTCTGCCTCAAGTTGTACTTTCTAATCCAGCATAAGGGAAAGTGGTGAAATAAGGGTACAGGAGCAGCTGAAAATGCTAAACTTTCAGATCCAAGACAGAAAACCAAGGCCACATCTAGTTTCCACAAAGTCTAAAATGCAAAAATGAAAAGAGCAACTATAATATTAATAATTAAAATTGAATTAAAAGTAGTGTAAGTTAAGGCCAAGGGAGTATTTTTACTTTATAAATTTTTTATTGTTTTTGATCAGCTAGAACCACAGAAGGCTTTGAATACAGAAAAATGCATGTAAATGAAATAGTATGTACTAAGATGTCCTAACTGAGGACATTTATTTTAATAAACCATAAAACTTGTATAATTAATGTAATAATATATTAAGGACACAAATAAGTAATGAGAATTATGTTTAAATAACTGCTGTGTAGGCAAGGATCCAAGAGGATTAAAAACACAACCTTGAATCCAGTTTCTCATTTTGTCAACGCCACAGCAATGACTGTGGAGTTATACTGCTATGACGATCATAGCCATGCAACCTCAGCCTGGCTCTGAGTTGTTATGGCATGGGAAGACTGAGTTTGACTTGAATTGCCCAGAATTTCTGAGACTCTTAAAGGGAACCTTTATTCCAGAAGAAAAAGGGCAACAATCACCCTTAGATTAGAAAAGAACATCAGTTTTGCGTTGCCTCCAAAGGTTCATGTCAAGTCACAAGCATAAGAATGAGGGAGGGACAGTGAAGGGCTATATCTCACAAATCTCCCTCCTGAGCTCCTTCTGGGATGCTCAGGTACTCTCTCCACTCCACAGCAAGGTTTATCACAAGCTTCAGAAAGGCAGGGAGAGGCAGAGCTGGGGGGCTGAGAAGAGGCTGGTGCATCTGGGATGGGAAGGGGTGGCTTGGCTCTCCTGGAATAAAGTCTGATGATAAGAGCAAAGGAAGTTTCACACTCCCAAATCCTCTACGCCAGTTCAGAGTAAAAAGGAATCACTGAATTATCATGGTTGCAAAAGACCTCTAAGATCATCAAGTCCAACCAGTGAGACTTTAGCCACTGTTCTCACTCTTCCCTGTGCAGCCCTGGCATTAGGTGGGTAAGGGAACCCCTGCAGGGCATCACTCCATTCCCAGATGCCTTACCACCAACATGCCCTATCACCACTGCCCATTACACTGCCTCTATAGTCACATCTTCTATGGCCCCAACATACCCAATATTTTAAAAAGCTCAGCATTTATCCAGCTCTTCAAAAGATAAAGGCATCCTCTGATCAATTACAATGAAATTTAATGTGTAGACTTCATAATAATAGATGGTGCATGATGCACTTTTCAAAAGTACTTTTCAAAAGTATTCATTATTAGCATTTTGGAACGTTAGGCAAAATTGATTTTGTAAAGGTGTTGCTACCCCTGATGTACCTGTTACCCACCACTTCCTCCCTGAGAATTCTATTTGAGAAGGCCCAGGGGCAGAGAATCCTTCACAAATACTCTGGACTTTGTGCAAGGGTAAGAAGGAGTCTGTCTAGAGCTGTCACCACAGCAATTATGGATTAAAGATGAGGTCTGAAATCCAATTGCTGAAACACTTAAGCAGTGTTGCTGGCAACCCTTATATGGTAATGAGAGTTTGATGCTCCATAAACTAACAATACAAATAATTTAAGTATTCAGTAGTAGGAAAGTCAAAGTGCCAATTAGACTGTGAGAGAAGGAAGGAAGCAGTAGTACTGAAAAGAATTATTGCCTGACAGTGAACCCCGCCCATGTGAAGCAGAATTTCACAGATACCATGAGTGTAGCTGCTCCTCTATGCAATTGGACACATCTTAATGATCCTGAGAAAGTTATTCCCTGCTGACAAAAGCAGGGTCAGTCAGTGGGAAAACAATCCAAACTTCTTGGCTAGTTGGCCACTGTCTTCCTAAGTAATAAACTTTCTCTTCAAGGGCTCTCACACATATCATGTAATCCACACATAAGTGGATTCCCCTTGAAAACTTGTCATTATATGGGTGAGTTTGTGCTCTTTTGTATACTAATGCTCTAATTTACATCATTCATGAAAAAAATACCCTTACATCTCACTCCCAGTGTCTAAAATAAAAAAAAATCCACATTAAGACATGGTTCACTTCAACACTATTATCCTTAATGCCACCAATCGTGCCTTTAAATAAAAATATTGCTTACATGTAGGTTGATGGCTTCATCTCACAGAGCTGAGGAGTTAGTCTACACCCCTTTTTAGTTTGATTCTCTTGTGATACCTCAAGGATTGTCATTACAGTAATGATATGCCCCAAATAAAGTGTAAGCTGTGGATCTAAGATAACCGCATGACCTTGACCTTGTGCTTTTGAGAAGGAAGAGATAGGTGACAGACTTCAGGAGGCTTCTTCATGTTACCTGAAAACCTGTCCTTATTTTACATGTAAGATGTGTCTTAAAAAAACCACCAGGCATTTGATTTTCCTAGAACGGAAGGGTTACACAAGGGCTTAGGGGTAACCTCAGCCTTCCAAACAAAAACAAATGGGAAAGAAAAATGAAACTGAATGTGCAGATTTATTCTGAACAGCAATGGTAAGGAGCACAATTTTGACATGTACAAAAGCTGTTTATTATCCCCTGGAGAGAAGATGAGTAGAGAAGCTGACATTGGTTGCATAGTGACATTTCAGGATGGAAGAAGGCATATAGCCAGTTAAGTCTAGCATTTGTACCCTGTAGTGTTTTTCCCCTCAAGTGCTTATCTAACACTCTTTAGAATATGTTCACAGCTGCAGCTTCTATTTCTGCCATTAGTAAACTTTTCTACTCTTGCTTTAAAGGAACATGTTGTAAACTTCCTTCCTGGTACATTCTTCCTCTGATTTGCAGGACCTAGGACCTCAAACGAAACACATTTTTTGCTACTTACTATTTTCAGCTCTCTTCTAATTTTAAGTTTCCCCTTCCTATTTTAAAATGAATTCACTGTTAGTCCAATCAGTGCTTATTTATTCATTGCCCTTGGATTTCAATCTTGCATTGACTAGGCATATTTTTTCTAGTGTTACCCCACATGAAAATGAAGACCAAATACAATCTCTTATATTACATTTGCTGTCTCTTTTTCAATGTATCTACAACAACTTAACAGTTCCCTAGTCTTTTGGACAAGGTGTTTTCATAGAACTTCACTCTTGGTTGATGCAGGTGTGCATTATTCCCCTCATCACTGTACCACCAAAGCATCCTCAACATCATTAGCCTAGAAGCATATTGTGAGGCTGTGCGTTAGCTGAACTTTAGAGACTCGGAACCTGAAAAACACAAGAGCCAAAACTATTTTCCCCTTGCCAACGGCGAAATTACAAGCCATGATATGACTTGGAAAGATTCATAGGCCCTACCTCGCAAGTTTACTTTAAATCATATGCAGCTACTTCAGTGCCGAAGAATCAAGAGTAAAGCAACATGGGACAAGAGAATTGTAATGAGCAGTAGACCAGCCCACACTGGCCTCTTTCAGGACTTATCTTTGGAAAACACAGGCTGATAATTAAGAATGCTGATGTAACATAAGGATGATGTACACGGCTGGCTATGGCTACTTAACAAAAAAAGGTAGAGTTTTGTTGTTGTTTGTACTTTTTAACCCAGCTATAAAAGATAATGAGATAAAGCCCTAGGTATTCATCTTCTGACAGTTAGAAACATTTGTGTGAAGGACTAAGAAGATTAGAGTAGATAAATGCTTTTATAAGAGCATTGTGGAAGTGTGCAATAGACCTTACAATGTATGCTGATATTTTAAGATACTTTACGGAACATTTTAAGGATGTTCTTACAAATTGCAATGGCTCTTGTATATGAAACTGTGTCATCTGTAAGAGCCTATTTCAGGAGATTATCTGCAAATTTTCTCCTACTTGTCATTGACAGTAAATTGCTGCCATTAAACAGATTTCTATAAAAAAACAGCCTGTGATTTAGTCCTGG
Source organism: Machaerirhynchus nigripectus (assembly GCA_013397975.1). Lineage (NCBI taxonomy): Eukaryota > Metazoa > Chordata > Aves > Passeriformes > Dicruridae > Machaerirhynchus > Machaerirhynchus nigripectus. The sequence continues at coordinate 1,879,806 of VZRQ01009106.1, read as the reverse complement.
TATAGGCTGTGATCTTTCATTTGGGAACAGTACAGATAACTGTATTGGGACTAATAGAATGGATCCATATGCTTTTAGACTCTTTTGTATAAAATATACTTTATCTACACCCTCAGGACACAAACACTGCTCTTGATATTATTTTTAGGAAGCATCCCCTAAATTTGTTCCAGAGCTAATGCACTTGTAAGGCAACACACAAACTACAGTGAATGAGCAGTTTCCTCCCATCTGCATTGGGCATGTTGGTGCTTTCAGGGGTTTCATTTGCCCATGGTTCCCTTCAGCATGTTCATTGTACATTTTCCTCATGTTCCTTCATTTTCCTCAGTCCCTCTTTCTTGTTCCAGCTGCAGAGCAAGTAACCTGAAGCAGGCCTTGTCCTTACTGAATTTCCTCTACCCTGTCCTAAGCTGTTTTCTGAGCAAAATTCCCAAGGTAACCAATCAGTTTGCCACCTGTCTGAAAGCCAGGATGGAAAACAAATATTTCCTAAAGTTTAGCAATAACTAAAGATACAACTGGTATCACAAAGGCAAAGTCACTCTCTGTTAATGACCCTTAATTGCTCATCACTCTTTGCTCCCTCGTATCAACACCTTTTGGAATTACAGTTCAAGTTGAAGACTAAAAATAACAGAGAATACATAATTAAATTGACAAAAGAGAACACATGTTGATACTCTCAAATCATATAGATCCCAGTGGGTCCTATATATTTCTTGTGAAAACAAGCTCATGTTGGAATAAAATATTAGCACTTTCACTGCAGGGAGTTCCTGTCTCTCTTTGTCTCTCTTGCTAGAGATGCTAAAGACAGATCGTATCTTTGACCAGTGTGACTGATTAGACAGCAGGGTGAAGAACAAGGAGGTTTATGAGATCCACCTCTAGGCTGAACCATAATTACAAGTATGTCTTTAATTTCACCTCTACCACACAGTACCTAAACCTCACTAGTACAGTTTTGGAGTTTGCAATGGCTTCATGGCCACCTATCCTCCCACTAGCTCAGCTGCTTTTTTACCATCCAGATATTTCCCCCATGGAACACTTCAAAAACCCAAACACATACTTAACCTAACAACAGTACTGCTACCCTCCATCTCCATTTGTTTGCATTTTCTTTCTTAGAGGGCCATTTCTATAACTCAAGAGCCTTGTGAGCTCACCTGGTAAAACCAGATTAGACTGTGGCTTTTCAATTTCAAACCTCTATTTAAAAGCCAGACAGCCTTTGTATTTAAGTCAACAAAAGAAGTTAACCTACTCTAAAAGAAAGCAAATATAGCAAAATACATGTATTTCCTTTCATATTAAAAGCAGTGTTAGTAGAGAAACAGCTTTTGGTGAATCAGTAGAATACATAAGCTCTTGAATGTTCATTCTTTATTGTTCCTGAAGTACACAAACAGGTGGGGAAAGAAGATGATGGAGCAATTATGTCACAGGCATGGAGATGATCTTGTCTCAATTCTACTTTCCCTGATTTCCTGAAGAATGTTTTAGATGCAGTTTGTCTGTTCTCATAAGTGTTTGCAGAGCAAGACATTTCTTGTGAGGCCTACAAAAAAGTCTGTGGAGAGAAAAGGGATTCACTAACCTTGATGCTGCAGCAAACTGTCGATTCCTGCTTCTCTTCTTGTGCCCACCTCTAGGAAGTTAGAACAGAAAAGGATTGCTGATAGGAAAAGATATGCCAGATAACAAAAGGAAATGGGAGTTCAAAACTGTAAAACTGAATATTGAACTGGGGCAAAGTAACAAACAAATTACCTTTTTCTAAAAAGCATCTTCAAAAATACTATGATTTTTTAATTTTAGTTGACACTCAGCTCCTTCCTTTTGGGCATTATTCCACTACTAAGTGAAAAACAAAGGTTTCCTTTAGCTACAGAATGACAGGTCACAGTAGAAGAGACAATTTCATCTGAGTCATCTGGTCCAGTTTCCCTGCTCAGGCAGATTCTTCTAAAGCCAGTTGCCCAAGACCATATTCGGATACTATATTTGCATGTATCTACATATATTCTGTATATACTATATGATAGATAGAAAAAGATCGGTAATTTATGTATAATCCATATATTGAGATAATCTACATAGCAATTTTATATATATAAATACCAACTATACATTAAATATCTATACACAATATAGACATTTACATATAACAAGAATAAAATTATATATGTGAATGTAGAGAGATGTCATATAGAGAAACATACAATAAAACACAGGAAACAGGAGGACTCAAGGATCTCAGAGGGCTGCATGGTAGACACTGAAGGAAGACTGGCCTCTGTTAAAAACCCTAAAATGTATTTTCAGCACTAGCAATGAGACACAGGCTCTGTTTAACCAAATAATTCCACATCTAGAATTTATCATGTAGCACCTACAAATGCAAAACACTCAGCCATAGGGAAAGTAGTTTTTTTTTCTCGTACAACCAAAGGTGTATAAGCTGTGTACACAGAGGTGATATCATAACCGTGATGTTTTTGTAAGCACAAAGTTATCCCCAAAGCCAGAAGTGGGACATCACTCCAGTGTTTTGTTAACATAACAGGTTGTGCTTCATAGTTAATTAACTTTAATGTTAAGCTATAGAAAGATACTCACAACTTGTAAGTATATGTGAGAGCTAGTATCAGTTTCAAAGATGACAAACGTAACTGATTACACAAGTTTGTGCATGTAGTAACTTTTTTGTTTTGACACTAAGAGCTGAAGATACTTTTCTTACAGTGATGGTTCCTTTGGGGATTTGCCTCAAACTGACCTCCTCGAAGCTGATTCTCTTCAGCTCAGTTCAAGGCTATCACTCCCTGTGCCTTCACTCCTTATGTGAAGGAAATTACTTCTCTGTTTATTTATATAATCTTGCCTGCTTTGCCATGAATACAACCCCTTCTTAAGGACTTGCATACTGCTCAGCTGCTCTCCTTTGTAGTTTCAGACTGCTGACTCTCCACCACATCCCAAAGCTTATCATTCCTCTGTTTCTCAGAGTCCTTCATTTCTCCCTCCCTCCTGCTCTGATTTTCTTGCATTAAGCTGAAGTCCCCTATGGCATTTTTCCAAGCAGTTCACTTGAAAAACAAAAATTACAGCAGACCTTTTCTTAAAAAATGGAAGGAATAAATAAGACAGGGATGAAATAATAATTTCTCCTCTTTCTGATTTTCTTTTCTTTTGGCTTGTCATGTGGTTTAAAGCCTCATCCTCTTGCAGTGGAAGTCTGGCTCTGATGTTAAGCACTGCCTTGGCCATCCTTCCACACTAGACTTCAAAATATACCCATGATCCATTCTTACACCTAATCCTACTGACCCTGCAACCACCATGCAAACACGTCGAGGAGCTGAGGGGATAGAACTACTGCAAAAATACACAGACGTTACAAGATGTTCCCACGAGGCAGAAGTAAGGTGGCAAACTCAGCAAAGTGACATCTTTTGAACTCTTTAAATACAGAAAAATATTCCTCCTCTTTCTTGGAGACATTCATTGGCCCCGTCCAAATACTAATGGAAAAGTAAGGGAAGAACTCTGCAAATAGATTGCTGAGGATTTCTTCCACAAGCTTTTCAAGAGAATGAGATCATGTAGACCTCTATAAACCTGACCTACAACTATGCCAGCTGAAAATCAAATTTCTTTGCCCTGGACAAACTAGGACTACTAAAACTTGAGATATCTCTGTCTCTCTTCCCAAACTATGAGCAAGGGACTTTTGACAATCAAACTAAATATTAATATCATAGTGTGAATTGATACAAATCTTACTATAAACACAACTACCTTTTTCACTATTACCTAGACATAATAACGCTAATATTGGCATCAGTTGTGATTTTCTTGTTGTCAGATGTTGGTATAAGGCCAATAAATATAGCCACCTATTGTATTGCTTTTAACCAGGAACTGTTTTGCAAACTGGATCATAGAGCAAGCATTAAGTGCTAAAATTAGTTTGTGCTGCAGTAGCAGCAAATTAAAAATGGCACGCTGTTACACCAAGCAGTGTACAGTTCTGCCAATTGATTTATGAGGTCAGGAGGAAAAGAATTTATCACCTGGCATTATCTCTGCCCAGATTTAATGGCTGCTCTGCCATCAATGCACAAAAAAATTATAGGAGTTGAGAAAGGTCTTTTCAAAAGACAAGGGCTGTTTACAAAGGAGCGCTTCTCTCTAAGACACCTTAATAAAATAATAGCCTTTGTGGCCTAAATCTTGCAACATAGTGAGAAATCTATATGGTGGTGGCTTTTGGCTCCGGGCAAATATTTTTAAATCCATGGTCAAATGACGAGAGGACTGTCACGTCACCTCCAACCATGAAAAACACATTAAGCTCTGAACTGTCTGGCATTTTTGCTGCCCCTTTGTGTCTACCGGTAGCACAAATTTAATGGCAAACTGAGATCCTTTGCTGAAGTTCAAAACTACATGTTCACTATTAACTCAAAGTCTCTTTTCAAAAATAAGCACTGACAAAGGACAGAGAACTACTTTGGTTCCAGTATAAGAAGTCACAGGAAGAAAGAAAAAGGGAAAAAGTAGCTCTTGATTTATGGCGAGGCTTAATCTTGATTAAAAAAAAAAAAAAAAGAGTGATCAGACTATCAGCAGTACTTTAATGTAAGAAGCAGTGCCATGTTTCACTTCAGAGGTGATTGCACTTCGGTGACGGATGAATATATCCCTCTCTACAGAATGCTGAATGCATTCACATGCTTTCTGGATTAGAAGAGAGGTTGTAAACAAAAGGGTTTATTATAATGGCATTCATCTGAAGAGAAACAGGAGTCAGTATGTATTCAGGAGACCATAAGAAGTTTATCAGCGTTACCAGCTTCTACTGTCATTGTAATCCTTGATATAAGAATGATTTGGGTGTCTTCCACTTCCCCTATCTGCAGGCACTCAAAACCACAAGAGTTCTAATTCACAGTCTTACAATAGACAATTCACGACCTACTTACTGCTCAGAGTCCACAAAATTTATTGCTGGAAAAGTATCAGGTGATTCAGATTTTAAAAGGGAGGATGAGGAATTCTAAAGACTTTGCTAAAACCTAATGAAAATTTTGAGTATTAAATCCTAGAAAAAATGTTTTAATATCACATCATTTAAAATTATGCTTAATAAAAAGAATACAACCAAAGTTGTAAAATCTAATATCCAAAGTCAGCAAAAATATTTTTATTTCTAAACTCTAAGTGTATTTTTAGGGCCCACTAAATTCTGCTTAAGAGCACATAAATTGCTGTGGTCAGTATGGCAAAACTTAATTTTATGTTTTTTGCTGAGTGGTATGCTGCTTTACTACATAGAGCACCTGAACTTTGCTACTGGCCACTCTATTCTTAATTAAAACACAGTCTTCCTCTCTGAACACACTCAGACTTCAAAAAAGATCAGCTTTGGCATTAGCTCATTTCTTATTACAAGTCATACAGTCTTAATGGAATACAGCCAAGTGCAGGAGCCCTCAGCTCTCTGTCACTATACATCTAAATTCATCTAAAATTAACATTGGGAATGGACTTTTAATTAAAATATATTAAAAAGAAAGTTAAGATACCTACATATGGAGATGATTTTTTTTTTAATTTCCTTATTTTAAGCATCAGCAAAGCAAGTTAGAGGCATCACCTGAAACCACATTTCAGAGACTCTGAGTCATAAAGGACAGTATTGTAGAAAAGAAAAATTTGTTGTGAATATGATGGGGGGAAGACAAATTTCAATCCACCTACCAGGGCCTTAGCTCAAGTTCAATTTTACCACTAAATTCAAACAATTCATGATAATGTAAAATTCCCTAATTTCTCACACATAGCCACTGTACTTGAGAAATGCATTACAGTTGGTATTTTGTATCTAGAATTATTTTGCTACCATATGTACTACAAAAAAGGACTGATTTTCATAGCTTTTTGGCAGTTAAGGAAAATGGAAAACATCTGTATATGTATCTATTCTTTTCCATTTATTTTTTTTTTAATTTCAAAATTGTTTGCTGTTCAGCAATCCAACTTGATGACAGATTTTGCAACCAAACTCAAGCAAATTTTATAACTGTAGAAGTCCAGTTATTTTAGCAGAGCTTTGTCTTACACAAGCACAGACATAAAGCTTATCCTACATCCTACAAAATTATTGCATCTATTGTGCAGAACAAGATTAGATTACATACACTTCACAACAACAATTCCAGCCTTTTCTCTTCCAGTACACAATAAGAAAGTCAAAACATGTCTTTAGTTCTCAAAGAAGAATGCAATACTGCACTATAATAATGAAATTGTCCCAGGACAGCATATTGGGTCACACCCAACAGCTGCAGTCTCACCATCTCCAGTTGGCCTTTTGTATAACTTTGTATTAAGAAACCCTCTTTAAAAAGCTCTTCCTCTGGAGTCTTTGCAACTGAGGGTGTTCAATTCCATGCAGCAACATAGTGCAACATGGTCTGGGAAAACACTCCAGATCCTATTACGTGTAGATCAGCTCCAGGGGGTTGGGAGCTAGACTAATGTGGCTGTGCTTGATCACAGGTTTACGTAGTGATCAGGGTTGCAAGTTTGGGAAAGTTCACCAAGCACCCCCATAACCACTTTTTTTTCTCATTAAGCATATGTCCACCTTTCTACTTACTGGAGGGATAGGCTGAGCATCTACTCTGTTACTATCTGTACTGGCTTGTTCAAGGGTGACCCAAAAATCCTGTCCCAAGAGAGAGTGAAATCATTCCACTTGAACTTACCCACAGCACTGGAATTTGGAGACTTTCTACTGAAAATAATGTAAAATATCAAGAGCAGCATTTCATGTTGCACCTAAAGAGTCACAGTGCATTTCACATATCCAAGCTCTTGGCCTTACATTTGTAACTGAGACAAAACAACACCCCAGAGGCCCCTGTTGGACTATCAGTTGAATACTGACACAGGAGAAGGTATAATGACCAGCTAACAAACTAACCACTGACAAGGGCAGGAATAAGTGTATGCTGTTTGTATATAAACACAAGTAAAGCGCGTAGGCGCATTAATGGGTGTTCATGCATCTCTCAGGCACACATGCACATGTAATTGAGACATCATTACTACATACACAAGGGGCATGAGTTAACTGAACTCCCACACACCTTTTGATATAGAAAGTCAGTGTTTTGGAGTAATTAGGGGCTAATTTGTATTGACACGGGTGTGCTTAGAAAGTTACTGTTGGGTCCCTGATGTGCTGTAACTCACTCAGTTTCAGAAAGGGTAAGGACCACTGAGCCTGTGCTACTGTTATTTCTGTAAGAAGAAAGAGGTTTCAAAAAGCAAGTTAATCCCCAAGCCTAGCTTTTCATCTCAGTAGTGAACATTTTGTCTGGCCTCTGTCATTTTGTATCCCGCACCTTTTGTTATTTCTAGGTTTTTCTAAGAAGCCCCAGTAGGAGAAGAGGTTACAGTGCCATAAAAATACTGCTGTTTTTGAATAATTTATTTCTAATTTCTGCAATTTAGAACATCTCTCTGTGCTCTGGATCCCACCTTCCTCTCCCCCATTCAAAAAAGATATTTCATTACTGCACTCTATTCTAAGGGATATCTTTCAGCAGCCAGCTTCCAACAGTGCTAAAGCCCCAGCAGAATGCAAAAGTATGCAACAGGGCAACCCCCTACGCTTTGAGAAAAGAATGCAAATGATGAATCTCTGAGTAACTAGACCAAGCATTTTCAGTAGTGCATTTCCAGGAAAAGGTACAATCAGCATTTTATTACGTATATTACTGAGACCAGACAGATGTAATTTTTCAATATACTGGCTCAGGGCCAGAGGGCAGCCGAAGCACAACTCCTTGAGAATCCTCCAATGAGCCCCATGAAGGCAGTTAGATCTCTTACACATCTCTCTCTATATATAGTTATATATTTATATATTTATATATCTACATATTTATATATTTATACATTTATATATTTATATGTTAAAATTTGTCTTGTTGTTGTTTCTTAAATTCATTCAGCTGTGGGTTGACCAGGGACATGTGATGTGTTATTGCAGGATGGCCTTGTAGTAGGATGTCGGAGTGTTACTGAAGCTTTCTTCCATTGCCAAGTGTTTCTTCTGCTTCCATGCACTTTATCATCCAGCAGCATCCTCCTTTTTTCAACATTGCCCAAGTAATAAAATGAACAATGTTCTTCAGGGCTGAGGCTTATGTGCTATCACTAATTAGCTTACAAGGCTTCCCACCCCAAGGGAAGCAGGAGGTAGACCTGGGAATTAGTGACTTGGAGATTAAATTCATATTACACATGTGGATGTAATGTATTTAATATGTATTTCCCAAAACATTCACAGGAAAGTACCAAAGAGATTCACACCACTACTAATGATTACTTCATCTGGGCTAAGACTCCAAAAAGGAACAGTAGGAGTATTTCAAATAGCAATTGCCCTCCTGGAAAACTGGATAACAAAACACTGATAGCAGTTCAAAAGTTCAGTGTGCTTCTAAGTTCTGCAAAGCAGCTTTTTACTGATGATGGGCAGAGAGAAGGAAGCAGGAAGGAGAAGAGATCAAAACCCAAAATGGCACAGATCAAAGCAGCAACACTGAGCATGCATCATGGGACAGGAGTGCTAGAGAGGGTTAGCTGGGGATTTCATTACGTAGGAAGATAAACCAGTAAGTGACAGAGTAGGCATCAAACCCTTACTTTTGGTACCTAATTCCCACACAAAAGGATCCAAATATTGGGATATTCCTAAATGCTGAGATTGTTTCTGCATTCATCAGGTGTCACTTCCAATATTCTCAGCTTCCCACTGAGGAGCCAAGGACAAGATTATGACAGTCTGCAGATCTATACTAACAAAGATCTTTGCACAAACCCTGTTAAAAGCAAGCTGCCTTAACAAAAATCTAATCATTAGATCTACTCTCCATCATTCCCATCACGCATGTATAAACTGCTTATTCCCCACGAGAAACATTTTGTGTATATTTCTAGAGGAAACTAATTGGATATTACTTGACAGCCATCCTTCTAGATTGCTTTACTCCTGACACCAAACGCCAAGAACACCTTAAGAAAATTCTTTGTCATAATTCTTGGTACAGCAGTATCTCTGCCAGGATACCAAAGATGATTTTCCTCCTGTTCCTGCCTGTCCTATTGGTAACCGTAGAATCAGAGCTCTTGTTACAGGCACATCCTGTATTTAATCGAAATAAATTCTGACTTGTCAACACTGTTCTTCCTCCAATGCTAATTAATAGCAATTTAAATCATCCAAGAAACACAATTATTAAACTATTTGTTTTGACTAATTGCAAAACTTCCAAAAACCCAACTTTCCAAAACACTGAGTCTCCATTAAATATAAAGCCATGTAAAAAGATATTACTGCATTATTTTTTCATTATATCTCTAGAACTTTCTCACTTCTTATGGTAATATGCCATGAATAAAACACAACTGCCAAACTTAGAACAGTTAAAAAACACAATTTGCTGCAGGTATGCACTATTCCCTTTTTTTGTTGTATTGGTTTTGATTAAATGATACCCAAGGTTGAAAAAACTTGGGGCATAAATAATGGGGAGAATTGGTGAGCAGACTCTGTTGTCCCAAAACAGGAATACTGCACAGAGTCTGAGAATGCTGACAAAACTCAGTAGTACCACTGGCAGAGTAAAATGCTGCCCTGTAAGAATAAGGACACTACAGGCTAAGCACAGCTGAAATAATCCATACAGTGTTTAATTAGCTTGGGCTGGTGAGTACTCCTGCTGATAAGCTGTCACAGTTGAAAGATCCCAGAAAAGAGTGAACAGGTGTGGAAGAAACTGCATTACATAGGATGTGGATTCCAATTTTTTTCTGGCTAAAACTTGCCTATTTGAAATTTCTCACCCTGAAGTAGAAGTTAATTAAGTCCAGAATGCTCCTGACTGTAGTATATCGTTAATTTTTTTTCAGATAAATTTTAGGATGCTCAAATCCATTAAAAAACCACTCAGTGAAGTACTTGTGTGAGTTGGTCATATGAGGTCTTTAACCCTGCTTTACATACAGCTCCAAATGTTGTTCTCATCACATAGTTTTAGTGGTAGATTTTGGTTATGCGTGTGAGGAGAAACAGAAAGTAAAAAAATTGTCTTAAGTTTCCTTCCACTGTTTGCAATAAGCCTGCAAAAACATCTCTCAGTATGAAAATGAACTTTTCCAAGAAAAGATTTTCTAGCTTTAGCTGAAATAACACAGAAGGCCTTCAGTGATTCCTATGGAATACCCAGGGTTAGGCTCTGCTAATCCATAATATTTCATTTTTCGAACTCTGTCACTGCATCCAATTTGAATGTCTAGAAATTGAAAACTTTAAGTTATCCCAGTCTCAGTTACAGCTCACAAGAAGCCCTGGGGAAGTCAGGTCTTTAGAAGAAGTCCTGCTGCATTGTCTATCACTGGCAAAAAATTGTAAGGAAAAGGGCTGCAGGGAAAATCATGAAAACGTTACAAAAATATAGTTATGTGGCAGAAATATGATTATATATAACTTCATTCAGACTCCTGTTCCTTAGCTTTTCTGCTACATTTCTCAGTGACAGTGGCCTTAATATTTCTGCAGGATCCATGTTTTGGTCAGTGTGGGGACAGATTGAACAGTCCTTCATTCATTCATTCCTGTGGTGTATGTTCACAGTGTGTGGTCTGTCTCTTTGTTCCTAAAACAGAGTGATTAATTTTCCCTGGCCTTTTCTATGGCACTCCCCATGGCAGGGCCTGAAAAGGAGTTAGCATTCACAGCCTGCAAGTGAGGCAGAAGCATTCCTTCCATTCTGAAGATGGGCAACAGTGGCACAAATTTATTTTAAAAAAAAGTTAGCTGACTTTAGACTTCAAAATTGAGCACTTTCTTGTGTGCCTAATACTGCACACCATCACTTATGTTCATAGCACAACTCCAAGAAATTCAGCTGAAGGTGCTCCCATCTTAGACACTGTTAGTGGCATGAAGGAAACAATGGTGGAAAATTCCTCCCCAGCTGTGACAAGAATGACCTGAAATCCCTCACCTGACATCATACAGGATTTCTATGGCAGAAGGAGGAAGAAAGTCCATTTCTACAGCCTGATACTCCAGGATAGAACCCAAGACACTGTAATTTCTCTCCTTGCAACTGCCTACCTAATTCACTATGCACACTTTAAAAAAATACAGACACCAAGGCAAAGCACTTCTGGGGAATAATGTCCCTTGTTACATTTTCCTCCCTTCTCTTTTAGATAGGCCCATTCTAAACACAAGTCAGAAATCCTAAGAAAAGGGTATATTTGAACACACAAGTAGGCCATGTGTGCACTGGAGCACACCAAAGTTGTACTAACAAATTAATTCTGACATTTTCTAGTTTTCACACATTTCAAGGTTTTTTTGCAATTTCACTGTCTTTTCACATGGATATATTTGTTTATTTGCTTGGAGTTGTGCATGTGTGAGGTTGCCATGGTTTTTAAGAGGGCAAACCACGAAAGAAAATTTATCCCAAGGCATCAGACTGTTCGTCAGTAGGGTTGTAACCTTCGCATCAGTCACAGGAACATCTGCTGTTTCAGATGAAAGACTGATAGCAGGAATAACCTTTTATTGTTACCAAAATCAGGCTTGGAGGTCAACAAGATTAGCACTATTTTTGTGACTGTTATGAATATTGTACAGGAAAGTCTACATATTTCATGAAAAACAGTCTTGATCAATATGTTTTTCCCCAAATCTAGGCAAGGTTCAATTTGGAGCAATTTCATACTTCAGTTTCATAGGCATTCTTTTATTAAAAGACACCTTCAGGTGTTCTCAAGGAGATGTGGCCCTTCCCACAAGGGTGCTTGCACTTGTCTTCATCACCTTCTCTTTTTCCCACATAAGTAGACATGTTGCTTGCTCGACCATGCCTCCCCTTCTATCTCCTTCTCTGATGTGAGTTAAACAGAGATAGATAAGATAGATAGATAGATAAGATAGATAAGATAGATAAATATATTAGATAGATAGATGAATTGAAAGAAAGAAGAGAGACCTTGGTGTTACCACAAGACCTACAGGGAGAATAAGAGAGACCAAGGTACCTTTTTTATGACAAAATATTTTAGATTGTACTAGTTTACACTCCACTATTTGCAGACTCTCATCTTCATCATATAGACCTTATTTTTATTAAACTGGCTTTTTAGTAGATTTGCTGCATCAAAACCCAAACTAGAATAGCCTTTTCCACAAGAAAGCAAGAAAAAGTATTTTTTGGCATAATGGAGGTGGGAACTGAAATTCAGACACATTAACTAACCCACACTGTTTGTTGGACTGGGAGGCTTGGTTATTCCTGTGTTCAGGTTCTCTTTGCTAAAGGTCCTTTCACTTAGGAAAAAAAAACAACAAAAACCCAAATATAAAAAGGTGAAACCTAACAAAAATAATACAAAATCAACAAAAAAGCCCTACCCCAAACCCCCAACACCTATGTTATCATTGGTTATTGACCAAAGCCTCTCTCAACTCTATCTGCCTGTGTTACTGGCACAGATTAATGTTTTGACAGATTACTGTTTTATTAATATCAAAATTATAATCCAAACCATGTTAGAATTTCAAAATCGCAGCAGAAAGTTACGTAGGTGCCCTAATTTTGTTTCTCAGAGAAGCTAAAGGTCAAGTCAATAAAAGGTCAAGCTGACTAGTATGTATTGAGATAATATTCTTCTTAACCTGTCACAAGATCGATAATTGGTGTCATTATTAATTTCCTAGAACAAAAGAAACTAGCACTATTATTCTAATACAAAAGTAGAAAGTATATAAACTTCCTGCCATTCCTATTTTATTAGATTTGGAAGTTTTGGATTCAAATGAGTAAAATAAAATAGCCTAATGAAATCAAAACCGAAGTATCCTGTTCCTATACAGAAAAGAAATGACCATTAGATTAATCATATTTTGGAAAGATATAGTACTTTTTTCAGCATTTACAATATAACATTGAAATAAAATGGGGTTTGCAATAAGTTCATCTTAGTGATTTTTAAAGTTATAAATATGTGAGATCTTTTTTATTCTCTTAATTCCTGAACACTTCATCTTTGTTGGTATTTTTTTAAATCATTACAGGCTGTCAGAGAAACACTATGGATCTGATTTTCCAGCACTACACATTTGCAGAGGTATAAAATTATAATAGAAAAGAAATAGATATTAGGCAGTAGAGCATGTCTTAGGAGGTACTATTCCTTTCCTGTTTCCTTTGCTTACTGTTTAAAAACCCAACAAATAAATTCCCACATTTCCCAAGTCTGAATGATCCAGCTTGGTCCAAGCCAGCATGCAGCCCAGCTAAGTGCTCACTCTCTCATAGAAGATTCTGAGTTTTGTTTTCTGTATTGTTCACTTTGCTTCAGCTAAAGGTCACACAGGAGTGGCTTGCCTACACTTAAAAAGATTTCTCAGGAGAGCTATATGGGCCAACACTGCCAGGGAAGACCAGGTTTTACACCATCAAAAGCTTTCTTTTCATAATGTAACCTAAAATACTCCTTCACATGGCACTGGTTGCAAAGAAAGAGGCAGAATATGAGTGTCTGTATAGGACACATATATGCATAGTTGCATCACTTAGGCATACAACTTTTTAGGTAGTAGCTTAAACAACAGAAGAATTCATGTAATGAATTCATGTGATGCCAGAAGATCACAAAACTAACAACAAGCCAGCTTTGCAAGACTGAAGCTGAAATTATATACCTTTGGGAGGCAATGGTGCATAAGACACAAAATAATGCACAGCAGCCCTGTAGAAGATTGAAATGGGTCTTCAGTAAAATACTTTTGCTGTAGGTGACAATCTGTATCACAAGATTCTGAATAAGCAAATATGAAATAGGGAGATATGAAAGATGATAAATGCATTGTATTGAATACTAAAAAGATAAATGCTCTCCCTGCAATAAAACAAGGTCATCCAGAAAAATAGCACAGATGAGCTAAGTCAGTCTTTGGGAAGCCGTTCAAATTTGGTGCTACTACCATGTAATATTTTGAAGTCTTGTTGTTTTTTTTTTACAGGCTTGACAAGCATCAAGCCCTTTCAGGCAAAAATCCCAAACCCACCACCCAAACACTGTCAGAAAAACAAGCAAAGGAGAGACAGTTTGGTCTGGCAGGCTTGTGGGTGATATACAGGCTGTGACGTAGCATCACTCGGCACCAGGACTATGGCATCTGAAATAGCAGCATCAAGTTCCAAGATTTGATTTCATGTTTGCCAGATGCAAAATGGAAGTAGAGCTGTGCAAAAGCTATTTACCCAGACAAAACTTTGATGTAGCCAAGAAATCTCTCTAAAAATCATTCAAATATGGTTATTAGTTTTATCCACTCCAAAACAAAGTTGCTTTTACACATTTACGTAGTACTTGATTTCAATTTTAAAATATTTTCTTTAACTATTTCCTTAATTTAGACAAAAAGACCAAAAGAATAAAACCTAAAAATATTTCATGTCAAGCCCACAAAAATGTAGTCATTACCAATAGTGTGCTGATTTGTCCAGCTCTGACTGGTTCCAGACCCACACCTGTGTGTCCAAACTCTTTTGTGATGGCAGAAAGTGGAACTTTAACAAAATTTCAGTCTGTCCTGAACCCAAACATGGGATGACTATTTCCATTGCTAACTGGATTAAGAGAGTTTTCCAGGTTTGGTAGCCCAGAAACCATAACCTCCAGTCATAGTTTACTGCATAAGACAAAAATGGAAGAATCAAACAAAAACTCGTACCCGAGGGACCTAAGAGGCCACTGAGAACAATGAAATATGTCCTGCACTAGATTTACTGTAGCTGGATTTTAGCAAAGCATTTGATATAGGGATTCTGCCTTACAATCTTAATTCAAATTGGCTGGGATATGAGCAGAGTTACATGGACAATAAATTGTTTGAAAAAATCTGTAAACAAACAAAACCACATTAGTGATTAATGCTACCATATGAAGCTGGAAACTATATAGTGTAGTGAAATAGAGATTAATGTTCAGCACAGCCTCTTAATTTTCATCTATGTTCAGACAATGGGCAGTTAAGTACCATTTTTTTATATATGTATGCATCTATAATAAATATATGTACTCACGCACACACAGAATAGCAAATTCACTAATAAGAAATCTTGAATATGGAGGTCCAGAAGGCAAGTAAGGGCAGTACTGAGCACTACCATAGAAACAAATTTCCAACGCTGTATGAGAGCAAGAGGTGTAACACAGTCTGGGGGATGCATGTACTGAGGTGATACACAACCCAGCAAACCAGGGAAGACTGGTGATGATGCTCCTGGAATATCACATTCAGTTCTGTACCCCTTGGTATCTAATACTGACAAATTAGTAATAATTCAGAGAGGAGAAAAAACCTGCTGCCTAATGGTACTAATATCTAGGCCATAATTCCACTGAAGTCAATGACAGGCACCTACATACCTTTGAGGATCAGGCCCTCAATCTCATGTAGAAGGATTTTCTTATGAAGAAAGATTAAAAGGTCTAAGTATGAACAGCTCAGCTAAGCTCTGACTAAAGGGAGATGTGATAACTGCCTATAAATATTTGAAGGGTATAAACATTAAGAAGGGTGGTGAATTATTTAGATTGGTACAAGGGATATAACGAGGAGTAATGGGATGAAATTAAGAAAGTGAAAATTTAGGCTGCTCCCTGACAGCAAGGTATATTTCATCTATGAAATAATTTAGACTGAACATCATGAAAAACTTCTTCTATGTGAGATGTATTAACCTGTTATAGTCTTCCAGCAGTAATGGCAGAATTCCCATCTTTTGGGGGCGGCTAAATTTAGATGAAAAAAAGTACAGGAAAATGACTAGAGGATTACCTTGCATTGGCCAGGAGGCTCTCTGGATAACTAAAAAGTTTATTTCCCTAATTCAACCTCTTGGGCTCCTGTTAGCTTTTCTGTGCAAGAACACACATAATTTCCAGCATCATCTCTGTAACCCAGTAAGAGAGATTGCACAATCTTGGGAAGTGGATACAGTCTGCTTAAGAGGGAAGGAACCATACCTTTAAATATAAGTGTACAGCAAGTACAAGGTAGAACAGTAAGTATCCTGAGGGAAGCACACCAGCATTTGCAAGTAGCATTAGGACAGACTAACAGCGAAGACATGGGGGTTGGGGGTAAAAGGTAGAAAATGAACTTGTACATCTCAGAAATACCATTGAAGAGGCAATCTCATGCCTCTAAGGCCATCATACAAAATTTTGCACTTTCATCGGTTGGCTGGTGTCTGTTCAAGCATAAGTGGAATCTAAGATAGAGCACAGTCTTGTCCAGTCACAAAATAGTGCAGTGCTGTGGAAAAGAGGTACTGCAATAGCCCAAGGAATTTGATTCCAACTGCAGAAAAAGAGTTTCAATGTCTAAATAAAGCCTTCTTCCATCTCTGCTAGCAGTGCTCAGCTAGTACTGCAGTTTGCAAAGTTTTTATTTTCACTCTCTTCACAATGGATTCACCATCATGGCATCATTATTTGTTAAATCAAACTTTGGAAAGAATTCAGCAAATAGGCTCTCAGACAGTAATTTATCATTAGGCTGTTTAAAAAGCACAACACAAGAAGGCAGGATATCTTAGGAACACATGGAAGGGAAGATATAAAGCGGTTCTGGGTGAAGAATCACAGAGTCTGTGTTGCATTGGTGTGGCAAGATTTTGGTAGTGGGGTGCAGCTGGAGGGTTGGCTTCTATGAGAAACTTTAAGAACTTCCCCCACATACAACAGAGCTAATGCAAACTGGCTCCAAGATGGACCAGCAGTTGGTCAAGGCCATCGATGGGATGTAGCACCTTTGGGATAACACAGTTAAGAACGGGGAAAAATCCTGCACAATGGCAACTGCACCCAAAGAAGAGAGGGCTAAGAATGTCTGAGAGAAGCAGCTCCGCAGCCAGGAAAGTCAGTGAGGGAGGGGGAGAAGGTGCTCTGGGTGCTGGAGCAGAGATTTCCTTGCAGCCTGTGGAGCACACCATGGTGAGGAAGGATGTGCCTCTGCAGCCTGTGGAGGTCCAGGGTGGAGCAGTGATCTACCTGCACACTGTGGAGGAGCTCATGCCGGAGCAGGTAGATGCCCAAAGGAGGCTGTGAGAAGCCCACACTGGAGCAGGCTCCTGGCAGGACATGTGGATCCAGGGAGAGAGGAGCCTACACTGGGTCAGTTTTGCTGGTGGAACTTGAGACCTTGTGGGGGTCCCATGCTGGAGTAGACTGTGCCTCAAGGACTGCACCCTATAGGAGTGCCCCACAGTGGAGCAGCTTGTGAAGAACTGCAGCCTATGGGAAGGACTCACATTGTAGAAGTTCATGGAGAACTGTCTCCTATGGGAAGGACATCACACTGGATTAAGGAAGAGTGTGAGGAATTCTCCCCCTGAAGAGGAAGGAGTTGCAGCAACAACATGTGATGACTTACCACAATGCCCATTCCCCATCTGCCTGTAGCAGCTGGTGGGGAGGAGATAGTTAAGCCCAGGAAGAAGGGAAGGATGGGGGAGAAGGTATTTTTAAGTTCTGATTTTATTTCTTATTATCTTACTCTGATTTGATTGGTAATACATTAAACTAATTTCCCCAAGTCAAGTCTGTTTCTCCCTGGACCATAATGGGTAAGTGATCTCTCCCTGTCCCTATCTCGACCCATGAACCTTCTCTCCTCTATTCAGCTGAGTGATAGAGCAGTTTTGGTGGACATGTGTCGCCCAGTTGGGATCAATCTGCCACAGAGAAGAATATTTAGCAATTTGAATTCCACTCTAGGAGAAAAATGGTTCCACTTTTAAATAATTCCATTACTTTTTATAGTCAATTAAAATAGAAGGCAGTAATAGTCAGCATATCTCAAGAATTCATCTTTAAGAAACACATCCTGAAATTTTAAAGTTTTTAATAGGCTCAATCTTGGAGTGTACAAGATAGGGAGCTATAGCAGAAGCATATCTCACATCAACTCTAACTCTTAGGTTAGGTCACTGGTATACAAAAAGGGACACCTAGCTCCCAGTTTTAAAATGTGTGTATTTGTGTATGAACTAATTTTTAATCGGTTCTCTAAATGCAGCATTTTCAAGACAACAAAGAAACTTTAAAGACTGGCATGAATTTCTAGCAACTAAAATGGTCACAGGCAAGTTTTTTCCTTGTTAGAGAGTAGCAGCCGAACTCAAATGACCCAAATCACATTTGCTAACTCAGAGTGCTGCTTACTAAGTTGCAAATGTGCCTTTCTCTATCAAATCAATTGTTGACCAGGCTAAATACTACTCACTTTCTGGTACCTGACAAACAAAAGGCAGCAGTGCTACAGTTTAGGTACAGTAGCCAGTACTCTAATCTAATTAATTCTGACTGTATCATTACCAGCAGTTTGCCTTTCAACTCTACTCTTGGACAGGAAGTCAAAAATTTTTGTACATTCCTTCTCACTCTAAAGAACTTGTGGACCACAGCCGCTTACTAAATACAAGTTTCCCTTTCATAGAATTTCAAGGAAGCACGTCGAGGGAGACACATTTGGAATTAACTCCATAATATTTAGTTAAGACCATATATTGCAGGAAGAAAAGCAAGCAAACCTGCTAAGACTTTTCTCCAGACAATGGGCACAGTTACAGTAGTTTTTGTTCGTCCTACAGTAGTCGCTCCTAGCCTAGTGATCTCACACAGTATTTTTGTATTCAGCTACATATGCATTTAAGTACCGGATTCAACCACACTTGTTTTGTACGAACAAAACTGTTCCCGATTCATATTTATGCAGTCCCAGAGAAGTCAATGAGTCAAATTCCACTCTCAGTTGTATCTTCATTAATCCAGAGAACTTAATTGGTCTCAGTGGCTTTGCTCCAGAGCATGGAATACATCTAAGCATAACTTCATAGCATATAAATCAGGATGGAACATTTCTCCTGCGGTAAACAGTGAAATAGAGTCTTCAGATCAATTTTATGACAGCCTTGCATGCTTACTTTATGACTTCAAAGCTTGAGAAGACCAACAATAATGCTAAGCAGATTTTCTTGATTTTCAACCTACATTCCACAGAAACAAACCAACCACTAACCATTCATGCCAGCACAGAAGAACAGCTAATGCTCTATTCTAAATGTAGATTATAGAAAGTAGGGCTAGAAGTGACCTCAAGTTCCTATCCTGTTCAACCCCTGCTCCAAGACAGTTTATTGTATATAAATCCATCATGACAGCCCTCTAACACAAGCTAAGAAACATATGATAATTGAAATTACACAACCTTGTTAAATAAAATCAATTTCGGTGTTGAACTGTCCTTCCTGCCAACAATCACTTAAGCCCAAATCCACAAAAGGATTCTATATTTAGAAGTAGGATTAAAGTGGGATTTACAAGTCCAGAACTGAGGTCCCCAGACTACCTGCCTTGCTGTCACCAACTTTAGAGGTACAACTCTTTTCCGCATCAAAGTTCCCCAGATGTAAGACTTGCATTTGCTCATACAGAAGGTCCCATTTTCAACAAGACTGAGTGACTCAGTATCTGGTTCATGTTTGCACCACCCTGGAGTCAATCAAGAGGAAAGGCAGATGGAGGATGGAGGGGTGCAGTCTAGAGCACATGGCCTTTTCAACACCATCAGATCAGTTCTTGCAAACCTACAGCACCAACTGCCACCTTCCTTTAAAATGAAAAGGACAGAAGAAATTGAAAAAAACCACAGCACTATAGCACCTCCTCTCTTTCCATTTAAATCAATAGTTAAAGCACTCCAAAAATCATAGTTACGGAGATTCATTTGCAATTTCATCCTTCCAATTAAAAAAAAATCACTCACCCACCAAAGTGGTTGATTCCAATGTTTTTCATCCACTCAACAGGTTGGACAATGCATAATCAAAGCTTTCTAAAACCTAGCACTAACATAAATGATAAAATAACAAAATTTATAAAAAGCCCATGTGATAGACCATTAGATAGGCTTTTTGAGTCAAAAAGGGCCTGGAAACTGCCTATGGGACCCCTAGGAAGTATTTCACCTTTGTGACCTGCAACAAATATTCATGGAATGGGTTACTGACTGAAATGAGCACTTTGAGAGAGAACAGCCCTTCTGTGGGCGAAAGAATCTGAAGATATTGTTAGCAAATTATAATGACCCAGAATAATTTACAGTCAAGGTATTAAGACTCTCTTAAGAGAACAGGAAATGGGTTCATGACCCCAAGGCACATCATGACTCTGAACTTTCCCCTTCCCCACCCATAGTGATGAGTGATTTTTCTTCAAGTACAAAGCAAAGGACCCCAAATTCCTTTTCAGCCTCTGTTTGTGGGGAAGTTACTGTTGGTTTGTTTTGTTTTTTTTAAGGAATGACTTTTGCACTATTGTATTTCCATTATTCTTTCAAAGGGCAGTTATTATCAGAACCAGTTCTACACAGTGAATTCCAAAACTGGTAAAGAAGTTACTTGTAAGCAAAGAACGACATGCAGAATTTTTCTCCCAGCTCCCAGAGTGTATAAAACAAAATTGTCGCTAGTGGATAGCCTCTAGAGCATACAAGCTTTTCCTAAGGTTATAGATTCCCCTGCAGCACTCAAACACCTAACACACTGGTGTTACAGCACAGAGAGCTATAGCAGATTCCTTGCTCTGTGCATCAGTCAAGTCTGTGTCCGGTGCGCTCTATTGTAATGAAAGTTTCAGAAATAAAACGCAACCACTAAAAATACTAGACTATGTAATTATTAAGAAAGATTAATCAGGAGACTGATTTTGGATCTAAAGGAAAATGCTAGTATTTAAAAAAAAATAAATTACTCCTGGAACTCACAACTTGTGTATAGAGACAAAATGCTTAGCAGCTCACCCTAGGTGATAGCAGGAGTGTTTCAAAACAGAGCATTGTTTCCATCCATATTATCTTTAAAGACCTAACCACCATGTGAAGAATTGGCACTATAAACAGCAAAATCATAACATTTGCATAATAGGCCCTTCTGCAAAATGATATGGGCCTTTATCACACACACAGATGACACATTTATAGTAAATATAGGCAGATACCTGCAGGTTTCAGACCGTCCACTGTATGTGCTCTTTTCATGTTCAACTTCCTCGAAAGCTTTCAGTTTCACCCACAAATAAAATCATGCCCTCCTCCTATTTCTTAGAGGCCACAGAGATTAGGAAAAAAAAGTGTTTATCTTCATATGTTTGTCTTGATTTATGACTATGTGAGAATTTTCTCACATCATTTTTAAATATCAGAATCAAGTAGCTCCCTTTAGATACCAAGTTTTAAATCAATACAAACTTGTATTTTCTATTTTACTTTGTGCAAATTTGTGTTAACAATATTAGATATGACTTTCATGCATTAGTTAATGGCTAACTACACAAAATCAACACCCAATGAGTCCAGACAGGAAAAAAAAATCAAAGTAACCAGACTAAATATTTCTCTGTTCGATGGAAAATTATTGGTCTAACAGA
>VZRQ01009106.1:1836767-1858183 GCA_013397975.1 Machaerirhynchus nigripectus | reverse complement strand
AAAAAAAAAAAAGAAGGCCTTTGTCATATTTCTACAATGTAAGAATAATAAGCACTGTGTCTAAACCTCACATACAACCTTAATTTTAAAAAGAAATCAAACTAAAATAATAAGCTGTGGTTTTGGTTGCAGCTCACACTTGAGTGAGTCCGTGGACATCAAGCTGATCAATATGTCTTCAGACAACAGAAAGTGTTTTTTTTCTTACTCACTTTTTCATAAGTTACAAGGATGCACCAACTTGGGAGAATCACTACAGCTACTAAGTGATGAATAAAAGAAAACCAGCTGAAAAAAATCACTGTCCACTGCACATGGCAATCATGGATATGACCAGGTGGGTGCCTGTCAACAGCCCAGAACTGTGCTGGGCTTATGTTCAGCCTAGGAAGTAAAATGAAAAAAACTCAAATTCCCCATCCAGAAACTTTTGCTTCACAAGAACACCATTCTTGTTCTGTCACAAAGCTTTTAAGGTGAGGCACTGACAGGGCTTCGACTTTCCCAAATCTTTATAGATGCTGTTTTCCTGGGAGGAGACTACAGTGAAGCACTAATTTCTTACACCTACTCTGCACTGGCAGCAGCTGAAGGAGCTGAGTAGCTGTCAGCATTCAGGACAAATCCTAGAGATGCACCTGACCCATGAAGTGTCTCACCCCTGGGAAGAAAACAAAGCTGTGAGCAAAACACTGATCTGGCAGCTGGGGACTTATAGCAGCCCGATCCCGGCTCTGCCCTAATCTCTCAGAGAGAATTTACTCAGTTCAATGTCACCAGCTTTGCCCTCTTTCCTCACCTCTATGGGAATAAAAGCAATCGCTAATTACCTGCAAGAGATAGAGCGAAATAGAAGAGCTGAAAACTACCTTTTAAACACAGGATTAAAGTAAGGGGCAGCACAGCTTGAAGACCCGTGTAGCAAATTAGACACACATCTTACCTGGACAATTGCTTCTGATTTCTGCAGAGACTAAGTTTGCCAATTAAAAATGAACCAACAAAAAGAAACATTTCTAACTTTATCCCTGGCAAGAAAACCATCCCGGCCTGAAAACAAAGCTCTCTTGCTTCCCAGAATTTCTGGCAGGGGTGCTCCAGGACTTGTCTTGCTGTTCAGATGTTTCTCAAGCCACCAAGTGGAGAGCACTTGGGGTTTTACCACTTGCTGCCAGTGTTTTCATGGCCACCAAAGAGCAAGGAATCCAATGGAATCAAACAGGAAGCTCCCTGATGAGCAGGAATAAGGAACACTGAGCACTTATGGGAACAGCAAAAGGCACTTAAATATGGGGAGGAGGTAAAACTGGAGCTGTCCCCATCACATTAGGGCACAAACTGACAAGTACTTGTAGCTACCCACTCAGCAGCAGATGGCTTGGAAGCAGATGGGTGTGGAGAAACACCTTGTGTATATAAACCTTGTGTATATAAACACATAAAAACACCTTGTGTATATAAACCCATATAAGGAATTTGGGGGTTGTTTCACCCATTCAAGACAGTAGTGTAACATCCAAGTTACCATGACCATCATGAAGACCTCAGTGTCCTTCTTCTTTCCCAGAAGCCTGTAGTAAAAGGAGTGCTTTCTCATCTAAACACAGTTCTGACTACTGCCAACACCATTATTTCCTAGAGGTTCACAACTATGAAGCGCGTGGCATGTTTCCAAGACATGCACATGAGAGTTAAGAGTCACTGGTTTTACAGAAGGAAGGAGAATTTGAGAAAAGGGAAAAAATGAAGAGTATTAAAAATACAAGAGGAGAGAGCAAAAATGACGTGGATCAG
Source organism: Machaerirhynchus nigripectus (assembly GCA_013397975.1). Classification (NCBI taxonomy): domain Eukaryota; kingdom Metazoa; phylum Chordata; class Aves; order Passeriformes; family Dicruridae; genus Machaerirhynchus; species Machaerirhynchus nigripectus. The sequence goes on along the minus strand of VZRQ01009106.1, from coordinate 1,856,389 downwards.
AGAGAGGAAAGCACATGCAGGGAAGAAGAAATGGGTTCAGAAGACAATTATGGTAAAGATGAGGGAGTAAAGTTACGACTGAGAAACCCATAAATGCACTTACCAGAAAAAGAATAAAGAAAACGGAATCATTGCAAGAGAATTAAAAGGCTTTAAAAATCAAATGAGAATGAGGAGCCTGCCAAGCTACATTCATCAAATATTAAGCACATTTCCCCACTATTTGTCAAATTTATTCAACAAATACTATTTACTGCCATAGCTGGTCAAGTACTCTCCAGCAAATATACTGTTAAAAAGATATTAAGTAAAGTAATTCAATAGTCTATCCAGCTGCTATTTACCTAGTTATATCACCCATTCCACAAGTACACTGCATCATTGTTAAATTTGTTAACTGGAATGAGTGTTGTGACAAAGAGAGGTTAACTCCTTTTAGCTGAGGTACGTATGGGTTGTGTCCATAGGAATGAGAAAAGGAAGCTGGCAGCACTACAATTAACTACCCTACCCAGCAAGCAGAACATAACCAGGTTTTCCTTTCTTTATAATATACAGGCGTAAGTGATTTTCCTCTTGTGTAGTAAGAATAGTCCTTTGCCTAGTAAGTGTCAACTTTTGACACCCAGATTACAGCAATTAAACTCCTTCGGTGCTAAATTCAAAGTTGCAGTTACCAGCAGGAAATTAACCTCTAGTCTGTTTAAATATACTGGGGCTTTGTCAGATTATCCTTTTCCCTGTTATTGGAAGGGCATGTGATGAGGTAATTTTCACCTCAGTACATATTCAAATCGATTTTCACTACTGTTATAGGGCAGCATGTTTTCCCCACATACCACGTTTTCCATCCCAAAATATATAAGGAATGAAGTATGAGTAATATATTTTGTTTAGGGAACATTATTACTTCTCTAAAATGAACTATGTTAAAAACTGAAGAGCTACAATAAAACAAAGTTTGGATACAAAGTAAACTATCAATTATTAGGAAAATGTCACATTTAATGCTCTACAAGTGACCTTTAGACCTCTGGTGTACATATGTACAATACAATCTTTAATAATGCAATTGCATAGGAAGTTTCCACACGACCCTTCCTTCAATCAGAGCACAAGCTGGGTGTTGCTCTGGGACTAAATTAGCTATTCAATATTTCTTTTCATCCTCTTCATTCAACATGTAGTCTCACCTTATTTACTGCATAACATCCATCTCCTGCTCTGAATACCTAATTATTAATTTCCTCATGGGCTTTTGTGTGGCACTCATCACTATGGTATCTGATGTTTCACAAATATTAATGAATTTATCTTCCAGGCCTGTGAGACAAGCTAATAATACTTTCCTCACTTCGCAGCTGGTGAACAAAGACCTTGGGAATTACCTACAACCAGAGAGCGAAGTGGGGAGCAAAGACAAGTTTAGAGCTGCAGGTCCCCAGATTCTCAAAGCCAGACCCCATTCTGACAGACTTCGTTGTCTTGCTGGCAGAAGGACTCACAGACTGCACCTTACCTCAGTCACAGCTGCCTGTGCTCAGCACCCACCCAGGGCAGGCATCCACGGCTGTGGCTGGTCCAGGGAACACACTGCCCAGCTGTCCTGTAGCCTTTCCCACATCTCCACATGCCTAACTCAAAGGCATCTGCTTGACTCCAGCTAACTTATTTTGTTGTTTTAGATCGAAACTACAGTCCAAAACTGCTGAGAGAAAAACTGGGAGAGCAATTTATCACTAGACAGTAGTACATCTCAGGGGCCCTCCATTTGTTACACAGGTTCGCTGAAATGTCTGATTCTGGATCCAGATCCTCAGTGCCTCCTGCTTCCCATAACAAAAGTCACTATGCTAATTCTCCACCTGCTGCCTGGCAGAATTAGAAATGGATTCCCATAGCTCCTCTGCAACTGGTACCTCCAGACAAATACAGCTGGGGGCAAGGAGAGAGAAAGTGGATGCACATATATTTGGGGAACTGAGAGTGGAGGTGAGGAAAGACTCAATTTACACGTGCAAATTCGGTGTTGAAGTTATCCTCATGGTTATTGTTGTCCTTTTTCTGACAGAAAACTGCTGCTAGAAAAATGAAACAAGAGCCCAATCTTCCAATGACCAACCTAATGTCATAGGTGACTCTTAGTTTTGAAGATTTTTTTTTCCCTTCAAAATGCTGTTATTACGTCCTATTGAATGTATCTATTGTATACAAAAGAATTGATTGTTAACCCTGCCTCTGAGCAGCCTGGACTAATTTAAAACTTCAGGACAGATTCTCAGCATAAAACTCTTCTGCCTTCCCTGCTTTAGCATCATAAAGCAAAACAAAGGTGAGTTTAACTATGCAGATGAGGTCTTTGAAGTTGCAAATACCTTTTATCTACCACTCAGAGAGTGTCAGTTTTTCAGGGGAAAAAATGTGAACAATTTAGGATGTATGTTGACTCTGGTGACCTCACCAGCCAGCGAGATAACTTTTCACAAAGAAAAATTTTTCCAAGTAACAAATAATGCATTCCTGACTACCTCAAATGGATCCAAATGAGCAGAGCATCCTAAATATACTACAAAGCCTGTCATGAACTTTGCAGCAAACATCTACATATACTGCTGCACATGCAGAGACCATAGATGTATTTCGTAGAGGCAACTCATTAAAGACAATAAAGATCCCTGGGGAAAACAAACAAAACCCAACACACAGAGCTGAAACCAGGGATTCTTACTCTAGCAAAACCCTGGCTTATTTCTACAGTCTACACTTATTTCTACACAGGTTTACTGACTCAGGCAGGACAGAATGAAATCTCAAGCATTAGTTCCTCTAACAAACAGCTCACCTTTCCATCAGTCTGACACAAAGTGCAATCTCTGCCCTAAAAAGCCAAAATGCTCTGTGATGGAGAGAGGGAGGAGGAGATGCGACACCCAAGTAGTGATGGCTCGAGACAATTTTCTAGCAGACACCCAGAGAGGGTATTACGTCTTCATGAGGTGCTGAAAAGCATTTCTTTCAACAACCATACAGAGGCTCCCACCATATTTTTGTCTCCCCCAGGGAAACCTGTGTGTGCATAGCCATGTATTTGCCTTATACAGGAATGCCAATGAGGAGCACTGCTGACACTGCAAGGGGACTCCATCCCCTCTGTGCCCTAGAAGACACATTTTAGCTGTCCTTTCACAGTAGCACAAATGGGAGGGTCACTTGATAGCTCTCTGAATCAGCTCTCAACACCCCAGTCAGCAGGGCCACATTATGACCAGAAGCACACGTGAGCTGTGTGAGCTGGGCTTCAAAACCGCATCAAAGCACACGACTGTCAGCACCAAAACTTTCAGCAGATTCAGCAGTCACTGGATCAGACCTGGAGCATTTTCTCCCTCTCTTTCAGCCAGAGCATCCCAGTGCCTGGCCCTGAGGTCCTTCAACCCCTTAACCTGAAGCTGCAGAGGTTTTTTACAGCAGTTTCAACCATGAAGTCACAGAGACCTATACCTTTCGTCTCCTCTAGGAATATGTTTTCTACCTAAACGATTTGGGTAATTAGAGAGCTTTATTTTCCCCCACCCAAGTATTAAATTTCTTTCTCATTTTCCAACTTCATCTCCACCTACTACATTTAATGTATTTCCAGGTCAGTTCTCATACAGCTCTAACAATTTCTATTCTACTTGTTTAGGAAAATCAGCAAGTAGTATTCAGCCAGCTTGCTCATGCTACTTTATAGCTTGCTGTGGTCATTCATTTTCAGCTGAACTGTGTGTTCAAGATAAACACAAGGGAGGTGCTCTGTTTTAAATCTCAGAGTCACTAAAAAATCCACTGGATCTACTAGACTATTCTTTCAAAACAAATACTCTGCAGAAGAGCTCCACCAGCAGCACTCTGTCCTCCTTTATTCCCATGTTCAGGGAGGCAAATATCCCTCTGGGTACAGGATTTTCTTTTTAAAAATTATTATTAGAAAAAAAAAATCTCATCTATATGACAAAACTTTATTTGAAATATCCCATCCTGTTGCTAAATATGTAGCTAGTCACTCACCCATCCAGTTCCACACCCCCACTATTCTAGTTGATGAGGGGCAGGACGTCCAGGCTTCTCTACTCTTCCATGAAGAAGGAGGTAGAAACTCCTGTGTCCCTCCTTGCTACCTTTTTTCTCCTCACCAAAAACAAGTAGACAAGAAGGCAACCTCCTTTCAACTTTCCCAATGCCCCACACAAAAACAAAAAATAATTTTACTTTTTAACCATGTTTTCGTATGGAGTAGAAAAACAATATCACTTATGGATGACCCAAGCACATCAACCATCAGATTTCATTATACTGAAATGCCATATCAGCTTGTTAGTTGGGATTTTACATTGCTTTTTCTCACAAAACAGAGAAAAATGTCTAGCAGTTGCCCATGTAGAAATGCTAGAAATTTTTTCTTTCAGCAAACACAAGTATTTCTCTCCTTGGAAAGTTTCTAATTAAAAGTTAGGTTTCTCTCTCTTTTCCTTTCGAAAGGACCATAAATTATAAATAACTGACTAGTCATTCATTGTCTCTAATGCACAAACCCAAATATACTTTCTCCAGGTTTTTTCAACTTTGCTGTCAGAGGGACTTTTTCTGTTTGGGTTGGGAGGAGACAGGCTGCTCAAGAAATCTGATGAAACCCCAAGACTGAAAATGCTGTGTCCCTTACCTACATGAAGTACATTATGAAGGCAGCTGTAATGCAATCAAAGTCACCACACAGTGTGGGCTCCCTCAAATGATGTTCCCAGTGACATGGTGGAGGTTTTTTGAGCACAAGGTAACGCAGTGTTCATGCTAGCTCTGTCCTGGGCATCTGTGAAGCAGATGCTGTCAATCATTTCAGGCTGCGTTGAATTGAATGTAACATCTGCAATATGGTGTTTACAGTTTTCCAGCAAAGGTAAATCTGAGACTGCCAGTGCATTTACTGAGTAGAACATTAGACTCCCCTGGAACTATGCTGGGGATTTGAAAGAGCTGGTTAACTACATTCTGGTCATTAGGAATTTGAGTTTGTACCTTACTAAGTGTTCCACCAACAAAGAATTAAAGCCCTTATTTTAAAAAGAAAAGAAAAAAAAAATAGGAAAGCACAATATCATCAGAGTTTGGATCCTGAAACTACTGCCACGATGACATAACTTATCATCACATGCTGGAATGAAGTAGTTCAGAGAGCTACAGAAAGCTCTCTCCCACCTCTACACCATCCTTGTGTCAGCAAGACTTGGTAGGTACTAATAAGCAAGCTACAGCCTTTTGCTCTGGATTCAAACCAAGAAGTAGCAGTGGATGTAAATATGTATTGACAGAAATGACCAGTCAGTGGGTGTTCAGTGAGGAAAAGCATTCCTAACTGCAGATGGTTCATCTTACACCTCCTCGCTGTGCAACACTGAACTGGCAGTCCCGTGAGAACGTTCTTGGTCAGGGGATTTCGGCACCTCTGCGACTGGCAGGGATCAGAATAATGAGCAGTGCAGGCAGAGGAGCCTTGGGAGTCACATCCCCTCTGGTGCTTCAGCCTCAGGACTCCTCTCATCCATCCATCCATCCATCCATCCATCCATCCACCCATCTTCCCACAGTCTGCTTACAAAGATTTTTCCTGACACTGTGGGGAAGGGATGCTCCATACTGCCCTGTCTCTTCTAGACTCACATCTGAAGTAGACACCCTCCCCCATACCCTGCATTACAACTCGGTGGTAAGAGGTGGGGTTGCACTCTCCTTCCTGGTAGCAGCACCCAAAAGTTCCTTGCCCACACACCATCCTTCAGTGCTCTTCATATTCAGACTTGTGAATATTTCTCTACACACCATTACAGGGATCCACAAACTCCTTTTAACCAAAGTCAGGGACAAGAAACCCACCACCTGGGGTGAAGGAGATTCCTTTTCCCTCTGTTTTACATCCCCATTCCCTTCTTTCTTGTGCTGTCCTTCCCCTGCCTGCCCAGATTTCTCCCCACCCACAGCCTCCATACCAGCTCCCCCTGCCCCCCCCTTCCCCCCTTGTTCTGTGGAGAAGTTGCTCAAAGAATTTCTGACATATGACAAAATAGTGACTTTGCTGGGCTGGGGTGGGCTTACACTCAACACATTTTATGTGGTGCTTAAGAATATGTTAAAAATTATTTGTAGTGTAGTTACAACTATAGTAGTTGCACATTGTCAGCTCTCAGATCCCCGGCAGAGAGGGGACCTGAAGCCTTGATTTGGCAAGCATCACTACTTTCACTTAACAGATGGCAAAACTTAAGCTACAACTTGCCTGAATTTGAGTGGTTTTTAAAGAAACAGGAAAAAAAGAAAAGAAGACAAAACAAAATTCTTTTTTAATTCACGTTTTTTACCTTCCCTTCTTATAAGCACCCATTTGTCTCTAGGTAAGATGTGGATTCTGTCACAGAAGCAGACATACTACTACCAGAAAAACCTGAGGAAGAGTTCCAGTTCCCACTGTATGTGCTCCTGACAAATCAGCACCCAGAGACCAGATGCTCCCTGCTTTCAGACCATCTCCTTAACTTGCTTTAGGTTAAAGGCAGCTCCCTAGACTAAAATTGTTCAAGTTAACGTGTTATCTGCCATAGAGGGTAGCACAACCCTCTAGCATCATCCCCACTAGGCACTCCTGAAAGGTAAAAGCCTTGATTAAACACTGCAAGCTTTTTGTTTCTAAATTGATTATTTTCTATTGTTTTTAATGGAAATAACAGCCCTCTAGCACCACACACCAACCTTACAGTTGATCCGATCTCTAATTCACTCTAAAGGTTTTTACTTCTACACTGTCTGCCCTGCTCCTGTCCAACCCCACCCTCTCTTCATGACAAGGATTTTTAGGGGGAAAATGGCACAATGGTTCTGACAGTGCCTCAGTTCCCACCTATGGGAAGCTGGAACAACCTCTGATTCTTCTGTCTAAGATCTGCTGTTCGTACACTTTGCTCTTCTATTCAGCCCATTGACTTACCTCCCTTATCTTCAATCTATAATTAACAGAGATTAAGGAAGCTGACTTATTGCAAAAGAAAATAAACAAAAGGGATCAGGGATGAGTTGAAGGGTAGGGGGGAAAAAGTGAAAAATCAGTACAGTCCCTGTCTTGAGAAGGTCATCCCAAGGAAGGGCAAGAGCAAAATCAATGAATTTTGGCTCAGCAGTGATGGGAGTCAATCCATCAGGCAAACCGATGGCAGCCAGTCGGGCTCTCACAGACACCACCTGTCGCTGCCAGCAAAATGTCAGATTTATGAATTCATTTCCATAGCAAGATAGCACTTCCCCAGGGCAGCGCTGAACAGTTTCACAGCTTCTAGAGCAACCTACTGAGCAGGGAGAGAAGAGGCAGCTCTTCCTCCCCACCAACTGAGGCACGCTGTATTTTAGAGGAATGGAAGTATGGACCACATCCAGAGTCACATTTTTTTTTAGCATTTGGTTTCTTTGAGCTGGGGTCCCTAAATCAAAGTGCACTTAAGGCATACACCAATTCCCCATTTTTGTGTCATTAACGAGAGCAAAATGTTACACCTGTATGTTTCTCACCCCAGAGTTTAACTTCCCTAGCTGCATCAAATCCCTCACAGATGAAGGTGACAGCATTGACCTCAGCTAGCTACACACAAGTGAAAATTTATCCCATATTCACTACAGTTCTAGCTCCTTAAGAAGAGACTTGTCTTGGTATGGCTGATTGCCTTCAGTTAGTTCAGAGAGCACACTTTCAGTGATTGTCATTCATCACTGAATACAGCGGTGACAGAAACTTCCGTGAAGTTCTCTACTCACCCACACAGAGACAAGCACTTATCTTTCCAGCACAACAAGTGGAAGAACCCTGTATTTTTTTCTTCCTTTATACCTTTCATCTATCTTCATAGTGTTATCTGGGTGATATTCACTATAAGACAGTGTCACCGGAATCTATAGAAGTGACAATCTTTTAGCACAGAAATACTCTCAGGAACCTTATTTTAACTGTTTTCAATTGGAAGTGCAACAGACTGAACTGAGATATAGGAGAGAAGATACTCCAGTTGCAACCTGAACTTTAATTTTGTCCAGTTAGACATACATTTGATCATTAGAAACAGTTTTTAAGTTTAGAAAGATGTCAAGCTGGGGAAAGGAGGGCATAATGCTTTACTAAAATCTTAGGCAACACAATATTAAATTAATGACAAAGTTTTGATTTAGTAGACCACTTGGCCCAAATTCTCCAAATGTTTCATACTTCTCTACTTTTTAAAGGTATAATTCCACCATTTAGGTTCCTCCGACATCCTCAGAAATCATCATTTACCAGCTGTCTAACACCCCAGGTTGTCTAGTTCCAGCAGCCCCCAAATTCATAGGCATGAGTTTGTGAAAAAATGACAAAAAGGTGGCACAGTGATGCCAGCCAACTCCCTAGTGAAGGAGTTTATTGCCAGTGGAGGAGGATTTAAGTGAACATACTTAGCACTAAATCTTTCAAAACAGGCACACACATTCTTCCTATGTAGGATGTCCAAAACCAGACATGAATTCATGGGAGGGCAATGCCCTACATGGCCCCTTTTAGCTTTGTCAGAACTGATTTGATGGTGCTGCAGCCTGTTAGTTATAGATGTGAGTGTCAGGCTGACCGAAGTTTTAGCCCCAAAGTTCTTCAAGCAGGACTGGCAGACTAGGGAGGTGAGCTCGCTTGTGTAAGAGCTCTGGGATGACACAGAAATCAGATAGACCCCAGGGCAGAGACACCTGACCGAATGGTGTGCTCACCCTCGGCGGTGTAACTGCTCTGAAACACACAATTACATAATGAGGGCACACGAGCAGAGGTGCATGGTTCACCACAAAACCTAATGCTGAGCCTTCAGATCTTAATTTTTTACATATTCTGGAGTTAGACAGCTCAGCTATAGCAAAATCCTCATTTCTCGGCAAGCTCTATGTTACCCCACTTGGCACCCTCATTCCAGAAACTGGTACAAAAACATACGGAGAGCTTACTGTTTTGCAAGAATTTTAATGCTTTGATAAAAGGTCAATGATGACAAATATTGCTAACTGCCTTTACAGAAAAAGCTATGCAAACAAATCTTCACACTGTCTATAGTGTGAGACAGTGTTTAACAAGGTTCTTAATCTTTAAACTGATATTGTTAATCTATTTATAATATATGCCTTTCAGGGTCTTTGTGGTTTGGGGTTCTTTTTAATCTTCTTTAAAATTAATATATTTTAATTTTGAATTCAAACTCACTGTATGTATTAACCTGGTTGAAGGAATAATTGTAAGGTACTTTGTCTTAATTATGACACCATGATACAGAGCAGTTAAATATCCATATAATTTTATACTGTTGTCCTAAAGGCCCTTCCTTGAAGTCAACCTTTTCTTTTCTTTTTGTATTTTTTAAGCAAGACTTAATTTGTAAGTGTTAAGAAAGTAGGGAAAATTACTTCACCCTAGTTCCTTTGTATTTTTCTCCTACTTCTATTCTGACTTTTGAAGATTAATATAAATGAGTATAGAAAAGTGTCTCTCTAGTTAATTATGCTTTAGGGAACTTTATTCTCTCCTCCCTCCCCCAAATTCTATTTTAAGGCCCAGTTTCATTCTCCTGTTCATTAAGAAACATTAGGAAACAGCCAGCTGTATCATATAGCAGCTGATTCTTCCTTTCATGCATGTCCCCAGCTCACCCTCTTTGTATTGTATAACTCAAAGACAATTCAACTTGAAACAGGTTCCTTTGAAAACAAAACTGATGAGTAAATTTTTTTTTATTTCGCTTTTCCTTGATTTCCATGTAAAATTACCTTGATACCCACGATCTTTACCTTCTCTCATAGAAAAAGCAAAAAACAGCCCACATCTCCAGTGTCAGTTTTCCTTGTAAGGCTCCAGTTTTCAAATGGACCCTTGTGATCACAACATTTATAGACTGATTCAAGAGGGAGTCCATAATCAGATCGCATAATCAGTCCCAAGCATTTAACAAAACAGAATTCACACCCCTTTCTTCTTCTAGTCCTTGTGTGGTTGCACTCCTCCATCTTTGACAATAACACAGGTTTGGATTGGAAATAGCCCCCATCTTAGCAGAAAGCACTCCTATCACTCTGTGCAGGAACTCACAAAGTCAAAAGCAAAGAAGCCACAAAAGATATGATTCTGTAACACAGTGTCATAGAAGGTCTAATGTCTTTCTATCACACCATCACCGAAGAGCAGAGTTAGACAAGGAAGCAGTTGATCCTGGGCATTGCTTCCTCATGTTGAAATACTTTGGGCCAGAAATCTCATCAGCCAACAGCATCAGAGGCAGTGGTAAATTCACAAATATTCCAACAGTACAAAGGCACAAAACAGTGCTGATGATAAAACCAGTGGATCAGTGTGGTATGACATAGGGGCAGAAATAGACAATGGGAACACCTTTAGTACGTGGTGTAGCCAGATGCAGTAAATTAGAATGATGGAATGGTTTGAGTTGGAATATTTCCCCTGAATAAAGGAAAATATTTTTTTGTTGATGGTGGTTTTCTTAGAACCTTACTATTTACCCAAGGAAGAGTACAAGACAAAAAAAAAAAGAGCAAAACCAAAACAACAAACACTAAATCACCACAGGAAGGATTTTTTGGGTAAACACATAATTCTTTGTGACTAAGTATAAAAATATTGGTTGGGCCATTGGCCAGGTGTGTCAGGAATAAAGATTTGCTCAGGGTAACAGCTAATGCTATTAATACAGTGCTAAAGAGTTGTTTTCTCTGAGAACTGAGCCAGCAGAACAAAGCTATGTCCAGAGTCACAAGCACATCCTGTCCATTTTCTCCACTATAGGCTTCCACCTCCAACCTCTTTGTGCTCTCTCCACACTCATTTAAAATTATTGTGAAAAACCGAAGAAACCACATACACACACACTTTCACGCTTTGATTCACAGTCTTCTGCCAGCTTTTAATAACAAGGCATTTCTCTGTGATACTGGATGACATGAAAGACAGAAGGGCAGTTTACTAAAACAAGTAGTCCAGCAGTTGATCTGCAGCAGCTGTTAAACTCTTAAGCCAGGAAGAGCTTCAGTGAGTTATCAGCCCAGTAAACACTGTAGATGCAAGTCATTGCTCCCGTCTACAATGCAGACCTGCAAAGGTGAGACACAAGTCTTCCTAAGTCAAAGCTCCTGGTGACCTCCTCATGGGATACAAACAAGAAAATTGAGCTCTTAAGACAGAAACAAAAAACACTGATGAAGAGTTAGCCCCAGGTTCTTACAGGCATGAAGGGAAGAGTGGCCTCTACCAGACTGAGGACAATGGGCTCATCTGCTAAGTCAAACCCTGCTAATCTTGGACCCAGCTGTGTGTCTGTTCACAGGCAGAGCACTCTGCCCAGTGATAGTTCCTAGCAGTAATGAGTGACTTCACAGCACCTGTACTGCAAGGAAGTAGAAACTGTAAAGGCTCTTGTCCATTTGAAATTCTGAAGACCGGAGGGTATTCCTTCCCGAGATACTGACTACATTGTTTAAACAAGAAAGGCTTTGCTTGGCCGGTTTTTTAAAATCGGTGTAGCTAGATATCTGTTTCTTAACAAATTGCACCCACCCATCTAGGACCTTAATTTTAAAACTAAAATGCTTCAGAAGATGGATATTTTTGTATACCTATAGTAAAACTAAGCTTTCTCAGGAGGTAGTTTACCACTTTCTTTTTTTCTTTAATGGATTATTAAGATCATTAACATTCCAAGTGACTATTTTAAAGTGCTATTAGTCTATATTATGTGGTAGAATTAAGGGGAGTTCTATTAAAACCAAGGTTTGCCTTATTTCCTTCAATTCTCTAAGGTGAACTCAAATACCAAGAAATAAATAGAAGGCACTTGTATCAGACCGCTTCAGTGAAGCAAGAAAAGGGGAAGGAGAGAAGCAGATTTAAAACTTTACTTCTAGTCTTCTGTGTATTTCTTCAACTTAGTCAACTCTGCAGAGGGAATACCCTCTTATTTTTCTTCCCACCAGTGACAGCTACAATGAGTCACAGTACATGCCTACTCCGAGCACTTTTGTCTCTTGCCTACCACCATTTTCAGAGATTTATGCAATGCTACCTCGGCCTACCTATTGCCCACATAAAGAGACAGAAGCTAGTTACCATGGTAATAATTTTAATACTGAGCAGAAATAAAAAGATTCAAATGCTTGGACATAATACCGAACTCTGTTGCTATATTCTGTCAACTAGCCATTCCCATGCCATCATAAATCTCCAAGAAGTAAATAAACAAACTATTGTGTTGACCTGTCAGGATCCAGGCCAAAAATGTTTAGTATAAACTACACTAAGAGATTGTTTAAACTTGGAGAGTTAAAGAAAAAGTACATTGCAACTTGCTGTATGTTGTAGAGATACTCTAACTCTTCTGATGATTTTTGAGTAGGACTTCAGCCACTAATGATTTTGTCCATGTGAGTTACAGAGGGACATTTTTTGCCAAAGGAAAAACCCAGATACTTTCAGATATCAAGACATTTATCCCCCCAGTAGAAATACTGAATTTTAGTTAGATGAATTACTCTATGGAAACTTTCCTTCCTCCTTGTTTACAGTAGAGACCATCCAGCCAAGGTGTCATTCTTTGTTCATCTAAATGACTATCACTGAATGTGAAACTCATGAAAGCTAGCCACTCCCTAGCAGTTTAAATACACATCCATCACTCTTCTGAGACATTTATCATTGTTCAGCTAAAGAATGATGTCCCATTACAAACTTAAAAGACTCTTTAGTACAGCAAGACAACAGTAAATGCCTACAGCTCAGTTCTGAACCTCTCTCCGGGGTTACAAAGCCATGATTGTTTTACTTCAGTGAAAATCAAGAGCAGTATGAAAATTTTTTCTCTGATGACTAAAAATTGTAGTTCAGTTAAAACCAAAGATCTAGTAGTCCTTACTCTTCTATTATTCTACTAGATGTGTGTCTTTCACAAATCTTAATTTCAAAGGAAAGTATATCTTTCTCCAAGTATCAGACATAACAATTTTTTTTTTTAGTTTGCACCCTTTCTTTTTCAAGTAAATCCTCTACAGCTTATCCTCTTGGAAGAGGGAGTGAGAAGCACAGCTGAGCACAGCAAGGAGTTTAACGAGGAAACTAAAGGAAATCAATCTCTGTATGGATATGGTTTCCATATATTTATAAAACCATCCACCCAAAAGGCGAAAGTTTATACATCACACATGGGGAGCCCATTACTGTCACAGAGTGTACATGGGGGAATTCTCATGCTGGAAAAAGAACATCTTTGCTTCCTACAATTTATCATCAAGAGCTTTAGCAAAGTGTTGAAATGAGCTCTCTTGGGTCCTATTGTAGCATAGAACAAAAATACATTAAGTTAAGCTTTTTGGTTTGCTACATTGGGTTTCTAGATCAGTATCAGGCTCTGCTGGAAATATTTGGAATTATTTGAAATGAGATCACTTTGCTGCTTTGTTATGTGCACTTTGAATCTCATGTTATCTTTAAATCTGTTCCAGAATTTAGTTTAGCAAATAGCATAAAGGGTGGAGAAGGTTCAAAAGCCAGCATTAGAGATCAAGGTGCATAAATTGATCTGGAAACAGAGAATGTCATTCATCCAAAACAACTGTAACTTAAAGGAGTATATAGGATGGAGAATGTCTCAGTGCAGCAATGTCTCAGTTCTCTGGAAAGGGATCTGAGGATTACTGCATGCCATGAGTACAAAATTCATTCTGTTCCTGAAAAAAGAATGCCTTCAGCTGGTCTTGAAAACTGAAACAGAGCCTGAAAACCAGAAAACTATCCTTTTGCTCAGGACTAGGAAAGCTCCTTCTGTGTTTGGCTACCATCTTTCAAGAAGGTGAAGACAGTTTGCATGAAAGGCAAAAAATGCCCAGCCAGCGGCAAAGCCTGCCCTCTAAGGAAAGTCCACAGGACTTGGTGCTGCCCAGCATAAGGAAGGGAAGGCTGAAAGGCAACATCCTCCTGGTAGATTATAGACTGCTGCAAAGAACAAGAAAATGAATTATTTTCCAATGTCTATTGCCAATGAACAGCAATAGTTATGTTCAACATGAATCTCTCTTGCTGTCAAATTCATGACAATCTTTCCAGCAGTAGGGAGAGGAAAACATTGTAAAGGTTGCCTGGGTTCATTGGCAGAACCAGCACTGGAGGGGTCTTTGACTACAGGCCTGACAAACATCATTAAAGGAGATTGAGGCACAGCTGATCTGCCTCAGGGACAGAAGCACGGACTAGGAAATTTTTCAAGGTCTTTTTAAGGTTGCCACCTTCTAAATACAAAACACATGGACACATAATGAGTACAAACAGCTGCAATGCAGCAATTAATTTGCTAAGGCTGGTACCAGCTCAACATCATCCATAGTTTGCAGCAAGCTGTTCAAAACCCAGGCAAGACTCTACATTGCTAAAACTCCTGCCAGTGGTCCCAGTTCCCTCGGGCTAGCTCATGTCCTGCCTCAACCATGGCTGTTGGAGTTTCAGAGCAGACAGATGTTAAAAATTATTTGCACTGGGAGTCACCTAGGCCTGCAATTTCTAATCTTGAAGAGGCTTGTACATAAGCTAATAAGATCATTAATAGCCATAAGACAGTAAGATCATTAATAGTCATAAGATAATAAACCCCTCCAGGAATGCTATACATATAAATCAGGCATAGGACACATACCATTAGAAGCACCACACAGAACTAAGCCAGGATGTTCTGTTTTTCTAAAGGAATCTTATAAAACTGAGGAATGCAAAGGAACAAGCACTCTGGGAGCTCAACAAATGAACAGGATAGAGCTTTCAAACTGTAAGTAGCACTGACAGATTTCTTTGCTATTGATGCAGATCCCTGGTGTACAGTCTGCAGCCACTTTGAAAAGAAGTAATGATTATTAATTGATCACGGAGTGCCAGCAATTTACGAGGTGTTTCTTGTTTTTCATTTAGCAGCATTCATGAATTTGAAAGCAATCTGAAGCAAGGAGTTGTTCAGGACAGCAGAGGACATGAGTGTTTCAGAAACAACGTTCACAGCCTCAAGAGAGAAATCTTATCCAGGCTGGTTTGTTTTGTTTCAGAAGAGGGCTGTACATTTCTGAATTTCCTACTTTTGGGGGAAATTAAGGAATCAGCACATCTTCTGAATCATGGGATCTCCCCCTCTCAGGTCAGTATGGTTTTCTGTTTCATGTGACACTGGGGTACTCAATGCAACAGAAGTGGTTGATTCTGTCCAAGTTACTGAACACAAAGGGCAGACTTTAGGATCCGTGGCTATTAGCCAGTGTTTTCCGGCCACAGTGTCCAGCAGGACAGTCAGCAAACTGAAAGGCAAACGGCTTCACCAAGCATGATATAGGCAATCCCCCTAGGTCGTTCTACCTCTGATTCTTTTGCATGAACGTAACACCTTGATGACAGAAGAGTTCCAGATACTCCACACAAGGGGTGAAAGAGAACACAAATTTAGCACATGAAAAAACCTAATAACTATTTACAGAATGTCTCTGTTGAAGATTTCTGACAGTCAAGATCCAGTATCTCCAATGGAGCAAGGTGTCAAGTCAGATGGTTAAAGAACAGCAACAGCAAAAGCAAGCAAACAAAACAGCCATCTGGTGCTACCCAACTTCCATCTTCATTCAGGAGCAACAAGTCCAGCTCATGTTAGAACCACCTTTTGTCTTTAGACACAGACAGAAAATACTAGGTAAGTAACCCAGGACTGTCTCCTGGTGGCTTTGCAAAAACAAGGGATAAGACTTCTCCTTTCATTATAGAAAACTCAGGATTTTTAATACAAAAAGCTTTAAAATGTTAATACTTTGAAACAAACAAACAAAACAATAGATCTAGGAAAAGGCAGAAAGAACTTAAAGCTGAAATTTTGAAGCTGGAAATATAAGTGTATGAGTATTTCCTAAACTGCACATTTGCTTGAGTCAGTTTGTAAGTGTAGGCTTTCATCTGGATTGAAATTTATGGCTAGCTCAAAGCCTTCCTACTTAACACTAATGTTCAAAGGTGATAGTTTGCACAGATTCATCCCTGATACTGCTGATTGTTCATGGCGTTTATCTGATGGTCCACATTTAATCTTTTTATTGAAGAAATCAATTCTCATTAATATTTTTAAGGGTTTTTAATGGGTGTTAATGAAGTGTGGGAAGGTCCTTCAAGGACTGTACTCTTCTGTTGCATTGAAAGTGACACTAAGTGACATGTTAGGAGTCTTCAGGTTTTAGCTGGAAACATCATCATGGAACTAAAAAGGTCCTTCTCTGTGTGCAATATAGAAAATAACCTTAGAAATCTAATAAAATACATCAATAACATGCACAAAAACTAAAAGCTTCATGAAACACATAGTAAGAGTCATCTTACAGCCCAGTGAAAACTCCCCATGAAAATGTTAATACAGGTCCTGCCTATTCTCAAACACAACAAAGAAACAATTATAGATGAAGAATTGAGGTTGGATATACAGTTTGCAGTTTCTAGCCAGTATACAAGTCATCCAGTAGAGAGACAGTCGCATTGATTGCTCATCTTTTTCCAATTATCAGTTACTTTAAGAAGAAATCTCTCCTTTTTTTCAAGCAGCTACTTTTCAAAACAACACTTCTACACAAAAAGTCAGCAAATTAGTTTTTTATGAAAGCTATTCTGATCCTCCTAATACTAAATAATAGTCCATCAGGCATTGTAGTTTCAGGTGATCTTAATTTTGTCCTTGTTTTAAATAGTCCATCGGGCACTGTAGTTTCAGGTGATCTTAATTTTGTCCTTGTTTTATTCTATAATGAAAATGTAATTTTATCTCCTTCCTTCTTTGATACTTTATGTAAAACATAGAAAACATTTAATAGATAAGCTTAATATTTTAAAAATATTGTTTATTAAGTGTACAGATAAGGGAGTACTCATGGAGGCTGCATTATTTATGCCATAATTCTCTCATTATTTCAGAATGTCAGTAGTGATGAATAACAGATTTCACAGGAAACAGAACTATTGAGTCAATGCCGCAACACCATTGGATAAGAGCTGCCTCTCTTTGTTTGTTTCACCTGTGCTGTGTCTGAATTAAAACATCTTTTCTCAGCCACTAATTAGCTATTTTTAAGAATTCACAGCAATATACTGCATTAATTCATTGTCTCAGTTACTGAAACAAGAGTTATCAAAATACAGCAATGCATCAAGTCTATATAGAAAGCAAGAGAGAGTTTCCTACAACACAGAGGTCATGTAGGGAATCAGTCCTAGAGCTCCAGTTTACCAGAATCCTAAAAGCCAACATAGAAAAGGCACACATTTTTTGCTTCACCTAGGCATTACTGCAACCTGCAAAGCTCAAAGATCTTCATACAAGACCAGATCCCACCACTGCAGAAAGAGATTCATTGCTTGCAAGGAAGCAGTGAGCAAGAGAGTTGGGATAATATGAAATTTGACCTAAACAAGGTGTAATATCTACCGAATGAAAAAAAATCCTAGGTGACCTGCAAGTAGGAAAAATATGGAGTTATAAAAAACATTTGCTTCAATCTCAGTTCATTCAGACATAAAGATCTGTTGGTGATGGTGATGGTGATAGGTATTAATGGCATAAAACTACTCTTGAGAACATAGCTTAGTGTTAGAAAAGGCACAAAGCTGATGAAGATCATGCATCATGCACACACTGCTGTTATCACTGAAGTACCACAGATGACTGGTGCTAGGATGAAGCCATTCTTTATAACTGGTATTACAGTTGAAACTCTCCCCACGTAAGATAAGAACTGGAAACAATTTCAGCAGGTAAAAGTACTTTTGATCAGATAACTCCTCTCAGATTAGCAGTTTATTTCCACTGACTTGCTTTCCAAGCAACCCAGTTCTGAAATGATGCTTTTCCATATTAGTTTCAATCTGTATTCAGATATGGTGACCTACAAAGTTTACAAAATAGTGGAGGAAAACATTAATTTAGCTTCACCAAGTACCACTTTCTTGTGTTCATTTTGGAACCTTTGAAATGCACTAGGTATGGAGTTTGCAGGAAATATGACAAAAGCATCGTTGCGCCAACTTCTCGGAGAGTTCTGGCAGTGCACCTGAGGTACTCCACAAATAAATTTTGCAAGAGTTTTGAGGTTATGATAATGTATATGTGGTGTAATTTACCGCAGTCTTAAATGAAAACAAAACTTTAAAAAAGAAAAGAATGATGATGTACACTTACATAAAAATACAGAGCAGCCTGCAGCAGCCAAAGCCCTCACTGCTTCACTCTCATGTTAAAGACCTATGCCTTGCGGAGGCAGACTGGGGTGCACAGGAGGACATTTCAGTTCCTCCTTTTACTTCGAAATCTGCAATCTTGTCTCTCTCAATGCAATGAACAGCAAATGAGACTGTTGGACTATTCTTCACACAATTGGCAGCAAATAAGAATTTGGTCTAATACAATACCTGAAGTCAAAATGCTGGATAGAACAAACCTAGGGGGAAAAAAAAAGTGAAATATTTATGGAAGAATAACTGAAAAACTACTAGACACATTAAAGTCTTCATTTGAGGGGCTACTATAACAAAAATATGGCCATATTCCAACACAAAAAACCTAACCTTGTTTCCTGAAGAACAGAACAGAGCTGAGAGAAAAAATCACAGAGGTATTCTTCAGTAATTATTCTCTCTCTTACCAAATGTTTAAAAGACCAGAGTAGTCATTTTATAGTTGAAGTGCAGTTGCTGCAGTACGGGCAGCATATTAAGGCAACTACACAGTCAACTCCGTGTAATTATGCTAATGGATACAGCACCAATTATAGATTTTCTCTTATTCCTTGAAGTTCTCAGAAAGATGAAGGTGAAGGAATGATGAAAATAGGAACACTGCTAGAAATATAGACCACTAGTAACGTCACAGTATGACATTTCTTCTGCACCCTGGCAATATTACTAGACAGAAACAGAATAAGATTAAGTCAAAGGAGCTTCCAGGTGACCTTGCTAGAAGCAGTATTCTTTTCACCAGTTTCCTCAATATTTTTTCCTCTATCTTCAGGTATGCATAACTAAAGAAAATTGGAAACACTATATATAATTAGATAAATGAATTTATGGACTACTCAAACCCCTGGCCAAGAAATGAAGATTTTTGTTGACACTAAAAATCTTGTGGCATATCATCTTCAGCAGTCAAAGAAGATTCCACCAAAATTTTTCTGGGAAACAGTGTCAAAAGTATTCCATAAGTCTAGACAGACTTTTTTATTTGAAATCAGATTTTCTAAATGTTTCTTATCTTCTGAAAAGTTGGCATTTTGAGTTTGCTACTTTTCATTTTTCCTAATTTTAGGAAAATTTCACCCTATATAAAGGGGGCTTATAAGAAAAAGAGGGACTTTTTACCAAAGCCCGTAGTGACAGGACAAGGGGAAATGGTTTCAAACTGTAAGAAGTTAGATTTAGATAGGACAAAGAGGGATTTTTTTTTTTTTTTTTTTTTTTTTTTTTTTTTTTTTTTTTTAAGAAA
>VZRQ01009106.1:1763459-1836470 GCA_013397975.1 Machaerirhynchus nigripectus | reverse complement strand
TTTTTTACTATGAGAGTGGTGAGACGGTGGAATGCATTACCCGGGGAAATTCCCAGGACTGGAAGTAATGGGGCTTTGAGCAGCCTCACCTAGTGAAAGATGTCCCTGGCCATGGTGGAGAGGAGGGGAGGAAAGTGTGTGCACGAGATATTAAGAGGTCTCTTCCAGCCCAAACCTTTCTACGAACTATGATAATTACTATTGAGGCTACTCAGTTTTAACACACTGGCATCATTACAGGACGTGCATTTCTTTTAGTTTAAAATGGAAACATTTGTAAAAAACCCAATAAAATCTTGAATGAAAATAATTTGCAATAAAAACATTTCAAGAGAAACTATAGTAATTGCATTTATACATATATTTTAAATTAGTCTTTGGGAAGCCCTTTGTTACTATTAAGAAGCAGCAAATTTTATAGCCATAGGTTGGATATGCTGTGATACTGAGCATTTTTAACCCAGTCTGTCATGTGACCTGTTCAGAAGAGCACATATTCTGAACTCTTTGGTTTCTCTGTTAAAGACTTTAATTCTTAAAACCTCAATTAAAAGGGGTAGTGATTGCTTAAGTGCTTAAAAATTAGAGATTATATTAGTAAAATCAACTTGCCACTCATGATTTCTTCTCACAAGGTATTTAAGCCTTGTGAGTAAAGCACAGAGCATTGACTGGGGCCCACTGTGTGACTGGTCAAACTTAGCCAGCCACAAGGAAAGGTACCATTGGAGTCTTCTGAAGAATGCAGGGGAGGAGAGGGACAGAACAGAGAACAGCAATAAAAGCCCAAAAACATCAGTGACAGAACATCTCTCTAATCTCCCCCTCCTCTGTTAAGGGTCTTTATCTGACACAAGGACTCCAGAAGAAAAAATAGCCTAACTCTTTGTAAACACTGAATTCAAAGTTTAAGTTAAATATCTTCTTGTATTTAAATACTCGCATGCTGAAAATATAGTTAAGTATCTCGTATTAAGGCCTGAAATAGAATAATGAAAACAGACATTTTTAGTTGTGAAAATATCCAACTTCATAACAGAGGTCCTTGATAACAATTCCATTACAAAGACTGCAGTAGAAGTCCCATTCTAAACCTGACCCTGAAAGCATCTTTCCATTCATAACAGGGGGGAAAAAAAAAAATCTGTTTTCAGTGCACAGACTTAACTGTGAACAATTTATTTCTAAACCATTTTTTACAGAGGAAACTAAAATATTGTTCTGTCTCCATTTTCTGGAGGTTGTTTCTAACATTCCTATTATCTGTAGATTAAAAGCAAGTTTCATTTCAAAGCGTGAAAAAAGAAGTCTATGTGTTTTTAGATCACATAAATCTTACCTTAATATGTACTCTTCTTTCTCTTCTTGCAGAATTAGAATTTCAGAAACAACATTCTCATGAAGTTTATTGGGATTTCAAATCAAGAAAAAAATAAAGTCTTCAAAAATGGGCATTTCATTTCAAGAAAAGTAAAGCTTCACAAGGTCTTTATTGTTAATGAGCTTTCATGACTACAGTGAACTAGTTTATAAAGCAGGTTCTCTTGTGCAGTTCTAAAGTACATCGAGGAAAAATAATTCATCTATTGTTCATTACCACTACCCTACAAGAAACCTCATCTGCTAATGTGTGTGATTATTCAACAAATAAGACACTTTTCTTTGTGTGTGTATGCAATTCTTTTACCATAAACCTATATGAATGAAAGCTCATGAATATTTTTTGGTATATGCAAACCTATTTTGAAAGTTTATTTGCTACATCTTTGTAAATTCAAGTGCAGGCAATTCCCTCAAATGAAGTTTTCTTTACAGAATCCCCCATATTTTCAGATAAAGGAAATATAGTTTGGAAAAGTAGCAAATTGTCTCTCCTACCTGAAAACAATTAAAACAAACAAAAAAAAGACTATGGAGAGTAGGGGAAAGATAACTGACCACTTGAGTATGGGGAATCTTTCAAGAAAGATTTAGTCTAAACCTTGGAGAGATTTCACATATCAAGAAAGGACACATCCCAGATTGAAAAAGGGAGAATCCACGTGGATGAGGAAGACGCATCTTGTTGTCACCATCAAAATGAAATTTTAAAGGTGAAGAAAGGGTCTGGATGGATTCCTGAAACCCGGTTCTCCTGACAGGGAAATGTAGTCTAAACTGGGCATTAAAACCAGGCATTTTCATACTCATGCTCATGAACCTACATGCCCCTGCACACATAGAACTTGTGGTCAAGGACAGATTTCACTTATAGAATTCCCTGTAAATAATCACATTCCAACCACCTCAAACACAAAGCTCCAAATTTACTGGTCTTACCTTTTGTCCTGGGTTCAACAAGAACTGCCTTTCCACTTGCTTCTACTAACTAGCAGGAAAGAATCTCCCAAAGAGAAATGGAATTGCTTTTTAATAATGTGTATTATGCTACATTCTTCTTTATTTAGAGTGTAAAAGAAGCCACAAGGAGAATTATTCAGCAAAAGCATTTGTAGCATATTCAGGCATGGACGAATACCTACTTATATCCCATATTGGATCTGCCTGGCTCATAGGAACAAACACTTATCCCTAGTTCAGGGATACGTTTCTACTTGAAGATGTTGACTCAGTGAAGTCTAAGCTTTACTGGATACCAGAACTATTAAAAATACCAATGCAACAAACACCAGACTGAACATCCTTCTACCAGAGCATTCCAAGAATATCGGTTGCTGAACGGTCAGGTTCTTTATCCTGCAAGTTCTCTAGCTGTCAAGCTACCAAACTGACTATGCAATATAATGGATTGTTTGGGGTTTGTTTGGTGGGTTTCATTCTGGTTTGGGTTTTTTTTTTTCCTGCTTTATGGGTTTTGGATTTTTTGTTGTGGGGTTTTTTTTGTTTGTTTTTTGTGGGTTCTGTTGTTTTGGCTTTTTTTACTCGGTCTTCATCAGGAAAAAAAAGTGAATCTAGGATTACCTAAACAGAAGTACAAAACATGTTTCTTTGGCCCTTTTTTCCCCCCAGTCATCAGTTCCTTTAAGTGGTCATCTTGTCTTTTATATTTCGGGTCCTGTATACCCAACCTCTGTATGGCCGTCTGGATGGTCCATCAACAATGTACTCAAGAATAATGTCTCAAGAGTAATGCTGAGTTAAAATGAACCACAACATAAAATCACTTTTTAAATCTTGTTATTTCTTTTGAGGTTAAAAATACTTGTGTTCTTTTGTCCACACACACATGTAACAGAGCTTTTTAATACTTTTTAATATTTTTTCTTTTAAGGAAGGGAAACTACTTCAGCCTGTAAAAAACCAGAGGAGTATGAAGAATAAAAACCCTTTGTTGAATATGTTTTACACACATAAACTTAATAGATAAAGCATGTTTGCTAAGTTACACAAAACAACAGCCACAAAAGCTCAGTTTCTTTATCTTCAGTTGTTTAAATGTTTATACCTTCCTGATCCAGTCACAGAGACCTTCTGTCTAATTGCTTTGACTGAATCCATTTGCCCACACAAACTGACCTTCCTTTACTTGCAGGTCCCACAGTGTCTTTCTTTTCTACAGGAGATTCAGGGACCTTGAAAAGTGGCCCACCAGGATACAAATACCTTTGCCAGGGACTAATGACAGCTTTCAACTGCTTCTTCACTTCCCTCAAAATTTTCACTATCCATACTACTTTCGAAAAATAGAAGGGACGAAGTGTTTCCTTCGCCAAGACAAGTGCATTTTCTTCTTAGTTGTTGAGAAGAGAGAGAGAGAGATGACCAAACTCAGAAGAACAGTGTCATCAAATCCATTTCTTACAGAGCCATAATGGTACTTCTATTTCCTCTAGGTTCATGTTTGTTCTGCTCATGATCCTCTTTTTCACAGAAGATCCAATCAAAAACATGCTTAAAATAACAAGAGGGTTTTAATTCAATATAATTGAAGAAGTGACCACACAGAGAGAAAAACTGAAAGTTTACTGTTACTCACATTAGAGATTTTTGAAAAGTCAGGATTTTATCTTCATTTTTTCTATTTTTTCATTCCTTCTTTCCATTCAGTTTCATGTCTATTGTTTTCCTCCTCTTGTCTTTCAGATACTAAAGCTAGTGTGCTACTTAGAGAGAGAACAGAGAGAAAATTTCACTTTCATTCTTGCAAGGATTATAGCAAGATTTCCAGCCAGCTCCCTTACTTTGCTTACAAGTTGCATATAATTCAAGAACATAATCTATTCTTGACTGGGCCTCTCCATGTCACATTTTTATTTGGAATGCTCACTTCTACTAGAAATGGGGCAATTTGTTTCAATTCACAAAACTGTGCGAATGAGATTTCCATTGTATCATCTGTGCTTGAATGACACTTGTGTTTCTCCAGGGAAGTCAATCTGTTGTGAAGGACATTGACTGCTGTGCTGAGGGAAACATCCTTTGCCTGCAAGGCAGTGTGAACAACCTGAGCCAGTCCATGAAATTCATAACACACAAGCAAACAGACAATGAAATGAAGGGCATTCAGCTGAAACCACAGACCAGATGCTTCCATGGTATACATTCATTATGGTTCACTTAATTCTGTCAAAGCCTTTATGGCAGCAGAGAGACAGACATGCAAGTGCATATGTTGCTATGTACTTTTTTCTCTTTTTCCCAAGGCTGTGAGGAGGCTTTAATTGGCAAATCCAGGACCCTCCTTCAAATCATCCCTGGACTTCATGTTTTTCGAATCTCTTAAAGGCAGCCCATTTTTTGCAAGGCTTTTTGAACTCACCAGATAAGCTCTCTGGCTTGCAAAAGACAAGTTTCAAAACAAAAGACTTTCCTGGTTTGTCTTCTCTTCTAGACATTGAGAGACAAACTATTGCATGCTACAAGCAATAACATGCTGTAAACTGAATTATTTCTCAAATACAACCATGACCTAAGAAAGGTGGAGAAAGAGAGACATTTATTATTAGTTGGGAAAACATCTTTTCATACCAAATATATTCTACTTACTACAACATCCCTCCTAAAGGCAAAGGTTCCTTTAGAAAAGGATATTGTAGCTCCTTGTTGTTTAAAGAACAATTAATCCTCATTCTAATGAAGCATTATGTGATGGTATTCAACAGGTTTCTGATGCATCATTGTAATTACAGAGTGATTAAAACTTCATTGCCTTATAGCAGACTGATTTTTCTGTAATGATAATAGAAGGGAAAAAGAATACATAGTTTCTTACATTAATGCCACATCATTACAGCTCCAGCTCTCCCCATGGAAAGAACTCTGCAAAAACCTTCTTCAGACTCCCAAAGACATATCAGAGTCCTCAGAGCTAGAACATCTGACCCTAGAAACTGTGAACTAACTGTTGACTTGAAACCAAACCTCGTAACTGCAGGTATCAATGCAGACACCAGAGCAAGGGTAAGAAAGCTCCGTATTATGTGTTCCTCCTCCTTCTTGCACAGTACTGCTGTGCTATTTAAACTGATGGGATTCTACTGCAATGCATAACCACTTCAGCCTCCTGTGGGAATGCTGAAGCAAATAGTAAAGACTTATACTGAATTTAAACCTCTGCAGGCAGTGGTTTATTGTTTCAGAGTTACAGTTTCAAAGACATTTTAAAATTATGTACCCTGTCCACCTTTATATCTAATAACAGTACAGCAAGCCCGCATACCCCTAGGACCAATGAATTCTGTTTGGTTAAAAATACATCTTCCAGACAGTTTTGATGTGAAGAGAGACACAGAGGTCTCTTTTTACTCACGGTAATTTGTTCCAGTGGTCAGTATCTTGCTAGAATTTTTGTGTGCACACTGGTTTCCCCTCTTCAAATTTGTTGGCCTTTATCTTTCAGCCACTAGCTCTGTCTTTACCTTTTCCCTCACTACACTAAGTACATTGCAGAAGCCATTTTTTCCCCCCTGTGTTTATATACTACACAATGTTCCCTAGACAGTTTTCTGATAAACCAAAGTCTTTCATCTCTCTCTCCCACTGTGCATTTCTGACTGCTCTTCAATTTAGTAGCAGTAAACTTTGTGTTTACCTTCTAGACCACCAATAAAAGTGGTGAACAGGCAGCTCTGGACTGAGTACTGACACTTTCACAGCTTGATTCAAAAAGCATCTGCTCTGTAATGGTCCCCCTTGTTGGGGATTTTGGTATCTGTCAGTTTACCAGTTCACAAGTGACATATAATGGAACTTCTAAGGCCCTATATAATTTGCCACCTGGTTCCAAGTGACTCCACTTATCTCCCACTATTCCCCACTCTCAGTAATAGCTGTCAAATTTCATAAATTTGCTTTCATAAATCTGCTGTTGCCTGACAAGTCCAGCTCTCATGCATCCTCTTTGGGTCTCCTAGAAAAGAAGAAATTCCCTCTATGGGCACTGCCAACTCTGTAAATGTCGATTTACAGAATATGTATTTCAGCATTTAATTCTTCACCAAAGGGAACCTGTTTCAGTTGTTGCATTACTTTGTCCCAGACTGAAGTCACACTAAACATTTTATACTTAGCCATGTTACCTTGCTTGACCTTTAAGAACAACCAGAACGACCTTATCTTTTTCAGACAAGCTGAGATATAAGCACAGCTTATTGTGTACACCTTGTTTCTGCTCCATGCACAGAAAAAAACTCAGATCTGTTGCAACTTTCTTTCACAGAGGAACCCTTGACTTCGAGCAGCCAAGACCTATGTGTTTGGCTCTGTCTTATTAAAGGCTGGTGCCTGATAAATATGGAAGGCAGAAATAATTTTCTCACTTTTTGTTTTAGCAACAACAAGCAGCAGCAGCCTCATGTCTTCAAGACTTAACGTTGCCATCCCAAGAGAGTAAAGATGAAAAGGAGGAGCTCCAGAACTTCAGGAGGACATGAAAATCAAGCAGGTAGCCTGCAGCCCAAGCTTCAATGGTTTTATTTATGCATCACTTATATGCAAACTCCCTTTGGAAACAGGGCTACAAGAGGCAGAGAGTGGGAAGCAGCACTATTTTCTCTGAGCACAGCACCTGTTCTCAGCCTTCAGATGTGCATCAGAAGACCTGGGTAAGAGGCCGAGAACCAGAAAGAAAAGGAGCAGGAGTAGGGCTTGACATTTTGAAGAAAAACCTCTCTTCAGGCCACACTGGACCTTGCAGAGTTCTTAAAGAACAGTAAAGAGCTGTCAGCATCCTCCCATTCTCTCCTCAGCAGGTTTTCTTTTCTGCAACCATGCACTTATCTACTAACTACAAGCCTACCAAAAATAGAGAAACAGTGAAAGCTTTCAGAACCTGGGTGTAAAAATCTCCACACACAAAACGCTCCCCGACTCACCCAAGCTGTCTCACATTAAAGAAAAGAATATATTCACTAGTTAGAAGGGCTGTATCTGAGAGAAGGGAATGCTAAACATATACCTGTTCAGAAGTACTTAGTGCTAGAATCTTTCTGACAAACTAGATAGCCTAGTAGCCAAATACCTCAAAATAAAGTGAAAATTGATGCCAGTTTCTTTAAGAGAATGTTGCTGTTTTGGTTGTTACGGTTGTTGAATACTGCTGTTTGTTGCTGACTTTACTGTTACTCTTTAGCCTCTGCAATTTTCAGCTTGCCTTTTTTGCTCTGCCAAATTTTATTTGATTATATTACTTGGACCACCCCAGACAACACTTTGTTTCTGCTTGATGTGGACACCCTCCAGATTTTTGTAGATGTTTACTGTCCTAACCCTGCCTGTGAGCCTGTCCTTAGTTGAGAATCATCAATTCTCATTTGGAACATCTCTCATGCCTGCAATATCTGTTATTTTCCAATTCCAGCATCAAGCTATCTCTCATTTTAGATAGTCACAGAGTGTGCTCCCATCCAGAACACCAAGCACACATAACTATCTGTATTTCTAAACTCATTGTATCATCAGGAAAAAATTTGCCGTAATTAAGAGTCTAAAACAAACATATCCCGCTGAGGGCCTTTAAAGTTTATGGCCCATCCAGCCTTGTGTCCTGCACTGTGTAATTTGTGAAGTGATGTGTTAGCATGACCATGGAAGTCTAGATTTGGCATGTGTAGACATTCCATTCACCCTTCCAACTAATTTATAATCTACACAGTATTTTAGGTCTCAGACAAATGACTGTGAAATAAGGATGCACATACCGATCATCTCTCCAGTCTAACAATCTGATTTGAGTTGGAACCTGCTGCAATGATGACATTTGACAAGGAAATAGTTGAATGCCTTCTCTTCAATCTTTCCGTACATCAGAGATCTCAGGAGAGAAGTTCTGCACAGGCAGAAAGAGCTACAACCTTATTATATGGAGCTAAAGGGAAGGCACTGTGTAACATATTCTGTTTTCAAGTCCTTTATGCTTGAGAGATTATTTTTAATGCCCATGGCCAAATTATAATTTTGCTATAACCAAATTCAGTGAAAATTGGCGGGTTTCTCATTATTTGATTAGAAGATACGCAAGAGATTATTTTTTTCCTCAACAAATTCAAGCCCTTTTTCTTGCTGACTGACGCAGAAGGAGGGTTTGGCTGGCAAAAAAAAAATGCTTTAAACAAAACCAAAAGTCTTGGTCCAAGTCTCACCTGCTGTGGTATGGAACAGAACACCTGACTAATGAGCTAAGTACTCCACTCTTTGTGTGTGCTCTTCTGCAGGTATAAACAAGAACATGTTTTGGGCCCTCAGCAGAGAAACCTAAATTCAAGCTGGGTTTTCTTAGCGCTTAGTGTCACAACCCTCAAAAGAGGCAAAAAACCAAACAGAATAAAGAAACCAAAACCAACGAAACAGCAACACAGCACCAAAACAATGACCCAAAACTCAAGTCCTTCCAGAGGAAATGTGGCCAGGAGAAAGAAGGGAATTTTCCTTCATTCTGTGCAGTTGGTGGGATGCCGAGATGTGAGCATAAAGGCTAAGGAGCACCTGCATCCTCTAAGAAGTACAGTAACCAAAATGACAAGAAAAAATATTCTCAGCAGTGCAGCTCCTTCCCAGTGAAAGAACTGGGAGTTTCATTTGCCCTCTGTCTCCTTCACCATACTCTTACTAACCCAAAATGCCTTATAAAGCACTGTCACCCACTGACAAGCAGGCTGGAAATTATGTAGTCCAGGATTAAAGTAATCGGAACTAAGCTGTTTGCCGTCAGGTGGCTGAGCCTGACGTGCACCCTCCAGTAACACAGATCTCCAGTGCTCTGTGTTGGCAAGTACCCACTTGCCTACTGACACAATCCAAGGCCTCTGGAGGACCAAACACTCCAGAAATCCTGCAGGATGAGGTTAGAGGGAGATGTGTGAAAGGAAAACACTTGTGCTTCTAGTCATTTCTTTTTCTCTCACTGGTAAGGGGTAGCCAGTGCAGCATCCATCATCTCTCTCCACAGCCACAGAAGGGTTTCTGTCCCAAAAGAACAATCTTTCTAGATGGTCCCTTGCACATACCAAAGAAATACAAGTCACTGAAAAACCAAGCAAAGAACTCTTGCAGAGAGGTGGGTGAATACCCTGAAGCAGAAGACAAATATATGGGCTTAATACCTCAAAAGTAATATCATTTTAATTCTGATGCTAATCAAGATAATATTTTATGGTCTGTGTCTGATTTTCGTAGTTGGTTTTGGGGCCTCCAAACTCTGGCAGTGACCTATCAATGGAAAATTGGGTTAGGATATCTTCAATAGCAGCACTGCACAGCATCACATCTACTCATCTTTCCTAAAGAGATTTAAATAAAGATCAACACGGGGAAGGGCAAAGGTAAGACATAATGCATACCACATCCTCAACACTATTTCATGGCTTTACTGCTGTCATCTCCTTTCTTCCAGGCCGGCCCCATGGCTGAGTTCCTCAAATTTGGATGCTTCTGCTGCCTGCACAAAGTGCTGGTGTTAGTACATACAAGCCCATATATTACAAGAACAAGTGCAAATATTATCAGGAATTCAACAAAATACTAATATTTTTGTGGAGCAGCTTAAGATAATACAGACATGCACAGGCTCATATCAAACAGGAGCTGATATACTTGGTTTTAGGTGAGCCTGTTGCAAATTAAATGTTACAAGTCTGTTACCACTCAATTATGAGAGTACTAGGAGTACTTAGTATGGTCTGTGAAGAACCATAGAGATACACAGGATTCACAGGGGCACAGAGCAGAATATGTGTATAAAGAACAAGTCAACCTATCTGTTTTAAAATGTAAGGAGCAGAAAAACATGCAGAGCACAAGGAATTAGGCACATGAACTCATCCTAAAAATAATGGGAGCTATGTACCCACTAAGGATTACATGCTGAAAAACAACACAACTCAATGAATCCCTAAGTGCCCAGATAACATTCAGAGGAGAGGACGCATTAACTCTGTAATATAACATATGAACTGCAGCATTGCCATTGTCCCAGGGAAAACGTTTCATAATACATTGATATTTTTCTTTTAAAACTCCTGTAAGAGCAAAACTCTCTTCCATGCTCTCTATTTCTACATTAAAAGACATTGTCATCTATAGATTTTTTTTTTTTCAAGGAGCAGCACATTGTCCAAGGAAACTCTACCCCTAATGCAGCCCAGAAAATTTTTGATGTCAACATGACTTTTGACAGATTGACACCTCCAGAAAAAAAAAATAAAAAAGGACAAGGACTGTTTCTAGAATCAAATTATTTTGGACACTTTTGGGGGAAAAGCTACTCAGATCACCTTAGGTGGCTTTGAAAAATGCCACTTTTTTTTTTTTTAATCTGCCATGGGAATGAATAGAAGCACTGCCCTATTGCATATAAGCCTCAGCAATTAAGCAAAGGCTCCCTGCTATGTTAGTACTGTTCCTTTCTTCCAGAATTATCCAACCGAGGACAACAACACAAACATATCAAGCCCAACTAGAAAAAAAAAAAAAAAGAAGCAAACAAACAAAAACCCCCAACAAAACAACAAAACCCAAGCACTGCAAAAACGGAAATGAACAAAAGGAAAAAAACCCAAACAACAGACAAAAATAATTTTCCAAAGGCAGCACTTTTATGATGTAAAAAAGCTATTTCCTAGCACTGATATAAAAATTCCATCAGGTCTGATATTATATTTGACTAAACAGGTAAAAGGAAAGCAAACAAGGGTTTTTGCTAACCATAGCTTGCAATTCCCCACCTGAGCTCTCCATCTGTCATTGAAGTTCACTACTGC
Organism: Machaerirhynchus nigripectus; assembly: GCA_013397975.1. Classification (NCBI taxonomy): domain Eukaryota; kingdom Metazoa; phylum Chordata; class Aves; order Passeriformes; family Dicruridae; genus Machaerirhynchus; species Machaerirhynchus nigripectus. Next base: position 1,825,275 of record VZRQ01009106.1, on the reverse strand, counting down.
AAGCACAGAGCCACAGACAGGTATGTGTTTTGTAAAACTCAGCCCTAAACCCTTCACTGGCAAGGACAGAGGGCTTTCCTTGGTAATAGGGAATAGATTACTGAAGACATGACAAGTGCCAGCCTAAGCAAAGTGTTTTAAGTCAACGCAGAGAAAATAATTACATTTCTATTTTGGTGAAGCACTTGAGCATGTGCCTATCTCTAAGTGGTGACATAAAAGCTTTGTTGAATAGAGATGAGCCTTCTTGCATTCTGAGGGTGAGACACACACTTAAGTTCTTGTCTAAATCAGCATCTACTTGAACAAATATAATCTCCTGAATTTCCTCTTATTATTTACACACAGAAAACTTGCAAGGACAAAAGCATACTGATAGCTGATAAATCCACTCTCTCCACTAAATCAGTGGGGCTCTTTGCCCTCGGGATTAACTTTCTTTCCTCTTTGAACCCATTGAGCCCATGTGTACTCAAGAAATACAGATCTGCACTTCAGGCAGCTTCTTGGAAGAAAAATAAGTGCCATAAGATGTTTCAGAAATTGCCCACAGTGGGACATTGTACCAATGATATGGCTTGAAAATGAAGAAATTGTGGTTACGCTACCAGTGAAGGACCCATTTACAGAAACAAGAGATCCTCATGTACATCAACCCAGACTAGATAGCATTAAAAATCAGTGAATTCAAAGTGGAATGTTTTAAAAATGTATTTATTTAAAGGCAACCAATAGGAATCAGCTGGTCAAGGAAAGTGGGGAGTACTGCTCCTCTCCAAGTCCCTCTCACCTCTGAAGCAAGTGCTCCCAAACATTTACAGATAAATGGTCACCATCTAAGATAGTAGGCGGCATCTCTACAGACCACCACTGTATGCTGGAGTACAACATAAACTTCTCCTGTAAGTTGTCTGTTGCAGAGGAAAAAAAAAATAAACCTCAAATATTAGAGGTCTTAGAATGTTAGATCTAAAATATTCTGCGATTTGTACTTGCTTTACACAAAAAAAATTCTGACTCAAAAATATTCCACATCCAAGACATGGTCATTCTACATCAGCCATCACCTGGACAGATGAAAAATTCCCAAAACAAGAGAATTAACCATTGCTTAGAGTCAGAGGTCACTATCTTGTTGCATACAGGTTTAGAAGTGAAACTTAGTAATCTAAATGTAATGGTTGTAAACATATCCTTTTGCCAAGCCTAAAAACATCAGTCTACTCACCCTAGAAAAGCAGAAAAATGCAAATTATTGTTAAAATAGCTACAGACGATTCAAAACAACTAGGAGATGTCCCCACAAGTCACAATCCATCTGTTCTGAATGAAAATCACATGGATTAGGAATTCACTTTTAGAGAGACAAGAAAAATCTGTCAATACACACATACACAAAGAAGATGACAGCATTATAACACTGAATATGAATTAAAAGATAGAAAAAACAAATTTTATGTAGCAAATAATAGACATAACAGTAACTCTCTGAGTAACACTCAAAGGTTTTTTAAGCACAACAAGAACACAAATTATTTCAGTAGTATTGCCTATGGATTACAAGTTATGTATGATAATACAAAAAAGGGCAGAAGTATTAAACATTTTTCTTCTGAATTTTGGGAAGGAATAGAGAAAAGTATTTGCATCCTTTAAAGATAAAAAAATACTTCTGCCTCATCTTCAGTTATTGTTGAAATGTAAATTCCAGTTTAACATTTCAAAAATAAAGTTCTCAGGAAAGCAAAGCAAAAGAAGCCGCAAAATGAATGCAGTCATACAAAAAAGAGCTGGCTGAGAAGTAACCTGGACCACTGAAGTAGGTTTTCAGTAGCTTCTGGAGGCCTAAAAAGTTTAGCAGTACAAGGAAATAAAGCAGTGATGGAACAATACTTCACAAAGGCAAATGGGCTGACTGGTTTAACATCAGCAATCAGTAGACCTGGCACCAATCCCAAAAAAATAATGAAATGACTAATTTATGGCACTGTTAGGCATTAAAAGGAATGAAATGCAATCAAAAACAATGAACATGGGCTTATGAATTCTAAATCTTGCTTTCAAATGAGCTTTTGCTGATAGCAGGGTAAACTTGTTAATGTAATAGACTTCTGTAAAGTGTTAGATTTGACCTTAATTAATGAACTGTAATTATGCAAGATCGGTATGGCATGCATTACACAAATTCAAACCTCCCAAACTAATAGACCTTAAAATGTTGTTTTAAATGTAGAGCCATTGTTGAACAGCAGCATTTCTGGAGATGTGTTCTGAGACCTAACATACTTCCTAGATATTAAATCAACTGCTCAGGGGAGGGGAGAGGCATCCCAGATTCTAGGCAATAAATTTACAGGTAAACAGAGGGTGGACAGCAACACATTTGGATCATCCTAAAGAGTTTTTAAACATTCCCCTCCCCTCAAGCATAAAATCATGCATCTTCTAAAAATACAGACTTCTGGACCAGGTATTAGACACAACCACACGACCTCTGTTTCCAGGTTTATCATCCAAAGTCCTTTGCTGCAGAGTTCTAGACATCTAAGTACCCCAGAGAATGTTTTCATGAAACTTGCTGTGGAAGGAGAGGCTTTACAGGAACAATTCTGAAATACAGGGTAAAGGCCCAAGCCCTGTGTGCCCATGTAAGAAGCACTATATAAGAATTCAGCTCTGGTGTGCGTTTACCAAAAAAAGAAAGTGGCAATATATGACTGTATAAAAAAATAGCCTAAAGAATGACTGAAAACTTGGAAAACATGCTGTGTAACGAACAGTCAAAGAAGCTCAGGGTATTTAGCTGTGCGAGAGAATATTAAAGTTTGTTTCAACTGTATATCAACATACACACAGAATAGAAATTTGACAGAAGGCATTTTGATTTAGTAGACAAAAAATTGTGAAATTCACAGCACCTTAAAGCTTTGTCTGGCTGTGTTCAGACTAGAACAAATGTATTTAGGCAACAATGAAGGTAACTGAAGAGTTAGTTTAAATAGCATAGAAACCAAAAAGACCAAATGTTACCCTGCTTCTAATGCTATTTCTTTCCTACTGAGAGTTTATGCAGTGTGAATGTTAAAAAACAAACCGAAACCACTACACCCAACAAACCTAGCCAAACTGCACCTTTGATACCATTGAGGCCCTTCCACTTCTGCGTGTGTGTTATACTTCTGGTATGTGGGTTTGGAACACAAAAAATACTTTCTATTTTTTGTTTGGTTTTTTTTTTTGTTTGTTTTAATGCAAAATGGCAATCAAGTACTTTTATAATTCAAGTTTCTGCTGCATTTCACAAAATCCAGAAAAAGAAGCAGATTCAGGCCAAACTCTATCTAACACCATGCTTTTACATCTGTACCATCCTGTTATTGCTGCTGTAAAACAGTGGATTGAGATTAATTCATACCCACTGTTCTCTGTGCAGTCCAGCATTAATCAAAATACCCTGATGTCCCCAGAGCACCGAGAAGTTGCTGACTGCCTTGTCCCACTACTGCAATCTTAGCGTATAGTTTGTACTTTTAGTAATTGCAGGACAAATAATTGCAATATTATTTATCTTTAACAATAGCATCACAGACGTAACAATAGCACTTCCATAATGTCCATGCTAATATAGTGATATTAATCCACAAGTTAAGATTTTGCTGATTTCTTACTATAAAAAATATACAATCAGTAACATAAGCAGTACCATATGCAGTCATTTCACTATTATTTCTCAAGTCACTGCAATTGAATAACTATATTAAAACAACTGATTGTTAACTAAGAGTTAATTTGATGTCAATCTTCAGTAAAATCATAAAAAATAATTGGTTACTTTGCATAAATCTTAACATTATGAAAATGATATTTCAGCTGACGAGAAACCCGATTAAAATTTAAGACCTTTAACAAAAGTTTAAGCATTTGCTTTAACTCCAATTTGCATTACAAATAACATTACTCCACAACTTGAGTGTAATGATGAGTCCAGCAGATTTGGGCTTTAATGAGGGCCCTGAGTAATGACGAACAGCTGGCCACCTTAAATCAGGATGTCTGCTGAGAGTGGGCAATTTGAAAAACCATAGGCTGTCTATTGCCAGCATTTTAGAAGCAATGCCAAAAATCTAAGAAATTAGGGGAAAAATGTCTTTGCTAGGATTTAACCCTCTGGCTATCCCAGGTGCCTGGAGAGAGTGACAATGTTCATTAAGTCAGCAACAGAGAGACATAGCACAAGAGTGAAATTTGACTGTCCTTTCATGGCTGCAGTCAGATTTTGGTGATGGACATGAAAACCCACAAGTATTTGATCTCTCTTCCTAAAAAAATGACCAAAATGTTTTCTGTGCAGCCGTACTGCACAGATCAGTGAAAGCTACTACAAAACAGCAGCTCTCCACAGGTGAAAGATGTTGTCCTCTTTTTTCTATCACTTGAGTAAGTAAATTTCTGCAACACACTGTAAGTATCAGCACTGAATGCTATAACTTGCATGACAGAGCTAAGAAAAGCATTAGAACAGCTTAGTAAATAAAAATGTGTCAATTAAGTAATACCATACACATTCTCTTAATAACTAGGACAAACACTAGAATCCAAACTCCAGAAGGGTGTAACAATACCAGTTGCCATATATTTTTTTAAATGTTACCCCTTTTATATTTTACAATTTTCATGACCAGTTACTGTAAGGTCCATCATAAATAAGCCAAGAACATCCTAAACTACAATTAACTATCACAGTAAACTGAGAGGAGCATTACCAAGTTACTCTGTACCTGAAAAATTATCACACCTCTCTCTTCTCAACATTTTCTTTCCTTAGCCATTACACATCCCATTAGTTTTGCTAACTTTGCTATCCTTTTATACTGTCACCTCTTGCAATAAATTCAACACTCTTTTCCTTAAATCAGTACACCATCAGCTGCAAATCCACAGTGATTCAGCCTTGCTCTCTATTTACCCTAACTGCCATTCTCTCCTGAGCTCCTCTTAAACACCACGTGTGGGGTCCAAATAACACATGTATTACATCGGAAAGGAACAGTGGCTCCTATCTGAAACCTCCTTGATCAAACACAGACAACCTCGTGTGTGCTGGCTGCTTGTTCCAATAGCACTGTCTGCAGTCCAGGACAGTCAAGAAAACCTGGGTGAAGGGGAAGAGAACTTCACGATCAGTGGATGAACCCTCTGTGTAGATGATGAACCCCAAACAATGCTAGACCCAAATCTCAGATCACACAGGATTATGAAAGAGAGTCAATGGCCACGGGACTCTCATCTTGCAGGCAAACTTCTGGGTCAATTTCACTCTAGTATTTTATGCTTAGCCCTCACACCAAGGTTGATTTATTCAGTTTCTTTATAGATATGTCATATTCTCTTCTCTAAAAATATGTTATCTTTGACTTTCTCACAGACAGCTAAAAGCAAGGGCCACACCAGCAATTCCACACTGCAATGGAATTTCCATCTCAGCCGTTTCACAAGAAAAATACTCCTCCCTAAGTAATCAGCACAAAAGACACCTTTGGAGACCGAAAACACTGACTCAGCCGATTCACAGCATTTGCTGCTTGCATAGACAAGTGAGAAGGCATGGGAGACTACAAGGAAGCTTTCACATTCCTTGCATCTATGGATACAAATCTGCCACTGAACTCAGAGAAAAGCACTAAGCTGTTTTCTTCAGTAGGGTTTTAGAGAGCATAAAGTTGTCTAAAGTGATAGGTGCAAAATGGCTGTCAGGACTTACTGATTAGACTTCATTCTACCAACTGTTAATTACTGACTCTGCTTGACCCCATACGACTGCATAAAGAAGAGGCAGGCACCATGGATGGCATTTGGCCTGAGGTGCCTCATGTGCAACTAGAGCAGAAAAACAACAGTGTGAACATTAATGTACTTCTCAATGAAACATTTTATTCTCCATTTGCAGTTTTTAATATCTCACATTATAAGACAGCACTTCATTTTCTTCTGCTTATTCCCTCTCCCAGCAAAGCTACAGAACTCCATGCTGCACTTAAATCAATTACACTTTTGAATGAAGAATGTTGAGCTATTAGACAAAATTTGCATTGCTTTAAATTCTATATATTAAGACTGTGAACAAGAGATTCTTGCAGTATTTGACAAGGAAAAGCTATACAATTCTTCTGCTGAGCTGTCTGTGTTTTGTATTCCTGCCAGTTGTATAGCTCATCTACTGGCAGTTCAGATGTGCTTGCTTTCCTTAGTTAATGCCTCAGTTAGGAGTCAGAGTGACTGCATTACTTGTATGCCATTTCTTGGAAAGAGACCAAACTGCTGCATTAGGGCAGTTTGAATGTGTCTCCTGGAGAAGCAATATTTCCTCTAAAGTGACTGAGATACAGATGAATGAAAGAGAGTCAAAAATATGGGACACAGCTGCTACAGCTCTAAATAACTACCCATTTTCACCTCATAAGCATTGCGTGGGAAAACTAGTTGTTGTGAGTACAGCATCTTCAGTGTAATTTAGTCACCAGTTGGCACTTAATTTGATCCTCAATTTAATTTGATCAAGACCTCTGAAACTAAATCATCTGGTGCTTAAAAATACAACTTCCACTCCTAATTTATTTTCTGCTTTAGTCAGGATAAATTGCTGCTGGATAAATTGATTCTTGGCTACAATTATTTGCTATTTAATTAATGGTGATGAGCATAAAGAAATGCTTATAAATGAGTGAAAAAGGACATAATCCAAAACAGATGGAGGCTGATCAAGGAAAACTTGTGGAACAGTTAACTACAAAAATATTTTTGAAAGAACTGCCATAACAGCACTCAGGGCTCAGCATTTCACTCCGCTTATTAGTATACTACATGTAGTCACTTACTTCCAAAGTGTTCTTGCTAAGTGTTGCACCCATTTCCACAGGTGAGAAAACACAGATCTAAGACTTCTTACATGATTGTGTGGGTGATACATCTGTACCACATCTGGAAACAAGATCACTTGACACAGGACCTATCTGTCTCCTTACAGGCCAGACAAGACATAGACTCTAACATTGCATGGGTTCCAACAGTGATATCAACAATGCAGTAAACTAGAGGTTTCAATGAGAAGTGTGAAAAAAACCCATCAATATTCAACAGAAAGGATGGCTTTATAAAATCAGGGCACACATTACTTTTTAACTCTGTTCCTACAGGGATTTTGCTTTTTATCCTTGGAGTCCAAATATTTGTCCCACACAGACTGAGTAGAATTAAACTTTTATTTTCTCTCATACAATATGTAAATAAGATGTGGCTAATGCAGAAAACACTTGGTAAATAATGACTGAGACATATACAGCAGACAATGGATAATGCCATTGGTAGCCAAAGAGCCAAAGAAAACTGATTAAATACTCCTTAGCACATCAAATTCTTCAGCTCAAGTGTTTGTAGCATCACTTAACATCCCAACTAAGTGTTTAGTAGAGCCAGACACATAATGTATGAGGCTGTGAATGATCCATCATCACTGCACAGTATCTTGGTAAAGCTGACAAAAGTAAGAATACAAGCATGGCAGATACTGATAACACATCAAGCACGGAGAGTACTGATACCCTGCTTTCCCAGGGATCATGAGTTTTTGTTCCTGCCCTTTTCCACCACTCCCACATCTCACTCCCCCACCATGGGACATTGATGTTTGAAGTTGTTCTCCAGCCACAAAGTTGCTTGCATTCCAGTTCCATCCTGCACCAGTTCTTCCTTGCTTAATTTTATTTTTCAGATCAGGGGCTGTACTGTAAGTTGTCCAACAACATCATTTTCATTAATTCATCCCATGATAGTCTATTCTGAGTGTAGCTTGTGTCAGCTGGTCATTTTTGTAGCTCAGGTAATTTCCTCCTTTTTAAAATAAATCAGGGCACTGGCAGCTCCTCTGTTTTGAAAGATGCAGTGAGATAAGACATCTGTTATTTTTTTCCCCAGTCAGGACATTTAAAAAAAAGTTCACTACAGCATTTTTACACCATCTTGCGCTCCTCACTTCTGTATCTCAAGAGTCAAACGTACAAGAGGAGAATGCTTAATAAGCACCTGAGGCAGAGAGTGGGTTAACGAGACTTGCAGTGAAGGGTTCTGGTTAGTTTTGAAGCTATCTTATTAGAGGTTGATGTGGAAGCACTGCACAGCAGCATCTGGCTTTCAGAGAATCCCATTCCAGTTACCGTGGGAAAAAAAAAAAGGAAAGTAAACGTAAAGAGTTACTACAGTACGAGAGGTATGCCCATTGCAACCTGTCATGGACAATTTCACAGTCAGAAATGGTGGCTCAAATATAACACGTTTTTAATTGTTCGTGATTCAGAGCACTTTATGTTGACTGCAACTCTGTTACAAATAATAACTACTTTGCAGAAAAAGAAAGAAAGGAGCAAAGCAAAGCCACACCACTTAAACTGCTGCTTATTTCCATTGTCAGCCATGAAAAGAGGATTGTCTCACTGGGACACAAAACAAAGGGACGGAAATTTGAGACTGTGCTTTTGCCCCAGCCCAACAGCATTGCAGATTACCAGGAAAAAAGGAATAGAGCAGACTTAATTAGGGGGGTGACACCATCCCAGACTGGAACCAGCAAAGTGAGGTAGCCCTCACTCGATTCAAATGATTCAGGAAGAGGTTTTGTCCTTCTCCTATCGTGGCTGCATGCCTTGCCCCATATCTCCATATGCCTACATTCAGTTTATCTCAAGCATCAAGAACTTTTTGAATAATTACTGTTCATCTGTTTCCTCACACAGACTTTGAGATGGAGGAATACCACAGCTAAATACAGTATTTCATGTGGCCCATGAGAATGGCATATTTTAATTTTAAGGAGATTTTATTGTTTTTATGTCCACTGCTTTACAACACATGCTGCATTTGCCATACTCCCAGCTACTGTAATTATTATAAAGTCATATATAAGAAGTGAAGTAAAAATCAGACATCACCTTCGTACCTAGGAGTAATTTAGACGTGTTCTGTAAAGAAAGTCTCTTAGATGGATCTACCTACGTTTCTCTCTCCCCAAGGGAATTTTTTTCCAGTTTTAATTAAGGAAACAATACAAAAGCATACTTTCTGATGCTGTGTATTTGTACTGATATTAGCAAAGGCAGCACTCTGTTTGAAAGTTAATACTTTTCTATATCCCTGAAGAGTTATTCATCAGCACGCCTACAGTACACATTTCCTGTAAATTATAAATCAAAGTGCTCTTACTCCTGGCTGTCTCAAAGATGATCATTTTAGGTAGAAAGCTGTCTGTGGAGCCTGAACAACAGTCTTGAACTGGTTAAAAATAAACTATTAAACAGAGGTTGGGAAGGACTTTGAAAAGCAGAAGGGGAGAAGGAAAACATCACCAAATAGCTCAGGTGAGAGACGAAGATAAGTTTAGCACCTAGCAGAGAAGAAAAAAATCCTTGTCTTTGTCTGGGAGTGCCAGTGGCCACTCAGTGCCTCATGTGAAGCTCTGTGACTGACAGATTACAGCACAGCAGCCTTTAGCTGAATGACACAGTCTCACCTCACTGGCCTCCTGAAGGAGGGGAAGGGAAGTGTATCTCTACGTAAGTCTACCTGAAGAATAGACCACTAATTATCCCTCTTCTTAAATGAAGTTTATCCTAGCAAGATTTTAGTGTGGGGTTTTTTTAAGAATAACACGTCTGTGGTAGAATCATAGGATCATTAAGGTTGAAAAAGATCTCTAAGATCATCAGGTCCAGCCTCTAACTCTAGCATCACATTGTTCATCACTAAATCACGTTCCCCAAGTGCCACATTGTGGATGCCTTTTGAACAATTCAAAAGTTGGTGATTCCATCACTTTCCTATGCATCCTGTCCCAATGCATGAAAATCCTTCCAGTGAACATATTTTTCCTAATATCCTATCTAAACTTCCCCTAGTCCAACTTGAGGCCATTTCCTCTCATCTTGTCACTTGTTACCTGGCAGATGAGACTGAATCCTCACTAGGCTACAACCTCCTTTCACGTAGTTATACAGAGCAATAAGGTTTCCTTGAGACTCTTTTTCTCTAAGCTAAGAGAAGAAGTTGAACAAGAGACACACTAGTTATTATATGATAAACAAATATCTAGAATATTTTAAATAAAAAGATTATTGTTTTTTGGAAAAAAAAAAATCCAAGTCAAAGAGTAGCCTCAAGTCCACACCAGAAAGATTACGGTGGTGTCAGAAGTCCATTTCGAGTTCCTCCATGTCCATGCTACAGCCAGCAGTCTAAACTATTTCTGACACAGACAATTAGGCCAAAGAATAAAGTAAAAAGGAGGGAAGAAACTAACTACACACGGGAAATGTGGACAGAGAACCCATCACTCGCTAGATCACCTTGGAGCTTGTTATTGCTGCTGCATTACGTTCAGTTTTTTCAATAATTTAATAGCAGCTCAATCATGTTTGCCATACCCAGACAACACATAACAGAAATTTTTTATAGTCAAATATAAAATTTGAGAAATATTTATTGTCAAATAGACCAGTTGGTAAATGCAATCTACTACTAACATCATTAGTAGGAAGTATATTAGCAGTATTATTACTGTGACCAAAAAACCTAAACCAAGGCCCCAAAACATCACCATGATGATATTCTGATGCAATTTTGATAAGGCTTACTTTGCACAAAAGCACTCATAAACCCGATGGAGATGCACATCTACCCACAGAACTAAATAAGTACTGACAGCAACAAACTCAAGATCATACTAGATGAATAAAGGTACACAACCAGGACCAAAATAACACATTAGAAAACCCAAAAAACAATTGCAGTGGTTTACCATTGTTCAAGCTGCCTTTTATTCACAGAGGCAAATTTATGTAAGATTTTGAGATGAATTTACCCACTCAGTTCCAGAAAATGAAACAGGGTAGGATGATTCTACCAGGATTTGTTCACTATTCATGAACATCTTCTAATCTGGATTTAGAGTTTAGCATGCAGAAGTGCCACTTTTCACAGTAAACTGCAGATTTAACAGAATTACACTGCTAATTCTTCAGAGAGAGCTTTATTGGGCTTCCCAGTGCATACATTTAAATTTACTCTTTGCTCCCCAACAGAACAGTAATGGCAGAGAAAAAACAAACAAAAGACTCTTGTAAGATGTAGATGACCTTCCTGTCCAGCCTGAGGCAGTTATCAGTGAATTTAATTTCTTTCCAATGGACTGTTTGAGCTGGAGCACTTTCTCTACGTATTTGTAATTGGTAATACTCAGATTTCACAAATCCCCCCTCCCTTTTTTTTTCCCTCTGAATTCTATCTTTCTACAGCCTTAGTTTAGCTTTATTTAGACTCCTTCAGCCTTCAATTCAAGCATCAACTCACCACTGCTACACCTGCCCAAAAAGCCCAACCTAAGTTCAATGGAGTGGACCTAAAAATCATTGTTCTGGAGAGCTTTCTGCAGAGCGGGGTGGCAAATAAGTGTAAATGCATCCATTACTTCTCTCATTGAAATATATTTCTGAAATTTCAGAGCATTCAGATGAACACTTCTTGATCCAAATGGCAGGAATCTCATCAGCTTAATGGACATTAGAACTGGATATCAGTGAAAAGGCAAAGCATAGGAATTTCTCTGAAACGCCAGTATTACCAACCAATTTATGAGCACAGAGAAGACATCTCTTTGATGTACAAGGATCAAGTTTGTGAAGGCTTACACAAGTTGAGCAAACATTGACTTGATGGGAAGTACTCACGGGTGCTGAAGGAGTAGGCCAACATCATTGTGAGATGAACTCCAATTATCTTTGCAAGGTCATGGAACTGGCTTGGTGGATAAGGAAGCAGGGAGAAGGGGATGTAATGGATGTTGCTTGTAACAAATTTAGCAAGGCTTTAACACTATCTCCCATGACATGATAGACAGCTGATGAATTATGGGGTAGTTAAATTGAGAAGTAGACTGAAAAGTGACTGAACTGCTGGACTCACAAGATTGTCATCAGTGGCACCGAAGTCCAGTTGGAGGCAGTTGCTTGGTGTTCCCAAGAGATGTGTTCTGAGATCAATACAATTGAATTTCTTCATGACAAGTGCCATTAGTAATGGGAAAGAGTACAACTTTAGCAAGTTTTCAGATTATATTGAATTAGGAGAAGTGGTTGATACATCAGGCTGTTTTGCTATTATGCAGAAGAGTGTTAACAGACTGGAAAAAGGAGGTGACAGGAACTTCCTGCAGTTCAACAAGTGAAAATGCAAAATCCCAAACCTACGGAGAAACAAACCCATCCACGAGCACATGCTGGATTCTGACTGGCCAAAACCCAGCTTTGCAGGTAGGACCTAGCTGTAATGAAGGACAAGTAGAACACAAAACAGCAATGTGCCCCTGCAGAAAAGGCCAACAGTACTCTGCGCTGCATTAGGGAAATATTACCAGCAGGTCAAGGTAGGTGTTCCTTCCTCTCTACTTGGCACTGCTGGGGCAAGTTTGGAGGATTGAGTCTGATTCTGGGCTCCCCGGTACAAGAGACATCTGTACGTACTGCAACAAGTCCAGTGAATAGCCTTGAAGATGGCTAAATCTTGGAGCATGAATTATTCTAAGGCAATTAGGAGAAATTTCTGATCTGTAGCCTTGTCCCTGGAGGTGATTTCAAATTCCAAGGCATCAACTGGGAACATCACTCTACTGTGAAAAATCAGGTGGTGTAAATTCTTGAAGGTTGTGGGAGATAACTTGAAATACAGGAAAACCTATTTAAACCTAAGAAAATGCTTTTTTATGCAGAAGCTGATCAAACGTGAGAACAAGTTATGGAAAGTCTGTCCTTGTAGTTATTTGAAATCAGATTGGGCACAGCCCTGAGCAACCTCCTGTAGGTTAACACCCCTCTCTGATCCAGCTGGGGTGGGAGGAGTGGACTATGGACCAGATGATTTCCAGAAGCATGTTCCCACCTCAGTGATTCTGTAATTCACCCTGGGAAGAACCACAGGATGGGCACACAGGATAGCCTGCAGGCATCCAGTTGCTGACTGTCAAAACAGAAGTTCAGTTCATCCTAACCCTGCTCTCCATTGCAAAAGTATTTGACCAAAAGTGAGCAGATTGGCGAATTCTTACAGCAGACAGATCTTGAAGTTGTAGAAGCATCCAAAAATTTTGCTGACAAGACAAAGACCCTCCAACTCAGCAGCCAATTCTGTGAAGTGTTCACAGCTGCTTCCAACGATGCTGAACCAAACAAATTTTCCATCAGTCTCCTGTGACTGTAAACAGCACTCTAACATGGCTTTAAACTTTCATGATCAAGCAACAATTTTTCATTGTTCTTCTAGCCTGCTTGATTGTTTATTCATTCAACTCAGAATTTACTGCACTTAGGCTAACATTAGGATTTCTTCGGATATGCCTTCCTCTTAAGTCTTTGAGTCCACAGCAAATTAGCAAGGTTGCTGTGAAGGTAATGCTTTACATTTAACAGATGGAAATAGCCTGTTCAAACCCCCTTCTGCTCTTGACCTCTCTTATTTAACTCAAACGTCACAATGCAGACTGACCCAAAGAGTGAAAACACGAGAGAATGGCACTATTTCTGTACCAGTGCAGGGACTAGTTAAATTGTCTATGTTGACTTGCTCTGCAGTCTTGCTTTTAAACCCGGTGTTTGAATATTTCCTTGCAAAATCGCTAAAAAAACCACAGATGAAGGGTTTGGAACTCAAACATTTAGCAAGGACACACATTAAAGAAAAGCTTTAAGAAACTGAGAGAATTCATGCTGGTTCAGTTTCTGCCTGTGCAAAGGGGAAAAAATTAATTTGTAAATTTTTTAGACTGAATAAATTTCTGAGTTATATTTGCCTAATTGAAAAGCCAATATTTCCTACTGGTTTCCAGATAATCCTTGTTTCTTTTTATTTTACCAGGCCAGGTCCAGAGCTTTTAAGATTTGCTTACATCTCTTATTTCACCACCATTTTTTAACTTTAAGATTTTTTTTTCTCCAATTTTAGAGTGAGTGAGTAGCAAAAATTGAATAAAGTTACTGAAGACTGCTGCAGGGGAGAAAAAAACAAAACAATGAACAAAACCCCAAGGAGCACTTTTCTTAATGGCAGTTCAGAATGGCAAGAGCCACGCATAGAGAACCACGCTGGGCTGGCAGCTTTGAGAGAGGCTTTTCTTTCAGTTGCCATGACACTTGTTTCCTGCTACCAAGTAACCCCCTGAGGGCACTAATATAGAAATATCCAGCACATATTCTTTTTAACCCCAAAACTATGAAACTGGCTTGGAAAAGAGTGGACCAATCTGTAGAAAACAAAGTACTGTGAATTGATCATCTTAGAGGGCTTTACTGTGAAGTAAAAACCAGAGAGGGTCAGACGAAAGCAGACTACCATCACATTTGCCATTTTGGCTTTAATATTAGAATGTCAGAATTGCAAGTGTTTATTACTAGAGTTTAAAAGAACTTCAGGAGATAAGCTGTTCCTACAATGCCCCTATAAAAAATTATTTTCCTGTAAAAGTATTAGAGCACTATTCCTGTATAAGGAAATGAGGAGTGTAAAATACACAGATAATTACATAAGAATAAGTGGAGAGATCACTAAATTTCGCAGCTCTTCACCAGAAGAGGAAGGATCCATGCACACTCTTGTTGTTAATACTCTTGCTGTTACTGTTCATTCTTTTATCGCATTGCTGTTTCCAATGAATTGTTCTTATCTCAGCCTTTGATATTTGCCTTTTGTGTCTCCAGTTCTCCTCTCCCAAAGGGGCAGAAGAGGAGGGGGAGCAGCAGAGGAGGCAGCAGTGTGGTTTAGAGAATCTTGGCAAGAGAACTAAATAGGGGTTTACCTCTCTTAAGCTACAACAGGGATGAAATAGCACAACAAAGGAAATCTCTACACAAAAAAATAATCCCATAGCCCAGCACCACTGTCCTATCTTTTTATTAAAACAGCACCAAATTTCCACTACAACTGCCCTCAGAAACTAAACCACTCTTGGACACAGAGCATGAAAGACAAATCACACACAAATTTTTGATATGTAATAACTCAATTCTTAAAGATACTGAGCACATCAGGAATCCAGCCAAACTCAGTTTATTGTCTCATCTTCAAATCTGGGATGGAGAATTAACCAAACCACACCTCAGAGCAGAAAACGTTCACCCTAGCGGTTCCGCTTTGTTCACTGTACATTCTGCCAGAGAATGCTACGTGCCAACAGGTAAATGGCTTCTTCAGTGCAGAATGGAGCCAAGGAGAGCTGCAGAACCTTTATGAAATGATACCTGTCCTAGAGGTTCCATGTAGTACACAAGAAGCAGCAGCAGCAGCAGCAGCTCGGTGTTTATTTTACAGAAGCAGTGCAGAACTGTACAGGAGCCAGCCTCATCAGTGGCAATATCTGGATGAAGAAAACCTTTAGTTCACCAGCTAGATGAACCACTTTAGGGTATATATATGTTACAATGATCAGTGGTTTAACTCTGACCTTGTTTCAAGGAGAAGAAAGGACAATCCCCAGCCACAAAACCAAGAGCCATATCTTCCTGATAAGTCATAATAAGTATTATCATGAGGTGCCATCCTCCTTTCTTTTGTTGCCTACATTCCTTGAACATGGAAAGCCAAGGCACCTAGCCCCAATTTGTGTATATCTGTAGAAATTTAAGTTTCAGCTCCTCATTACATGTAATGAAGGCACGCACCAACACCTTTTCCAGGAGAACTCTGTCCTTCAAAACTTGTTTCTGTTACAAATTGTGCTACTCTCCCTGCTCCCCAGCATCACATATCACCTCATCAGTTCTGCAGAACTGTTAAGCTGTTTCCCCACTGCATTTCAGCATAGGGAGTGTTCAGCTGTATGTGGGGGAAAGGTCCAAAACAGCAGGTGCTCCCACCACTGCAGATCTCAGATAATTTTAGGTTCTGCTGTGCAGCACAAGACATAGAAATAAATTGGGATATCAAAATGGGTTTGAGCCAAGTTACTGGCTAAAAAGAAAAAAAAAAAAAGGCAAAAAAGCAGAGAAGAAAAGAAATTAAAAGTGAGAGACTGAAGTACCAGTAACACTGCCCTCACAACTGGAGGCAGAATCATTAATTTCTTCCAAGCTCATTAAAAGCATTTATACTCCTAAATTTCATCTGTAGACCAAATATTTTGGGGCTGTCTAACTGCAGGACACTTCTCTTGGCAACTATTACAGTGCTGACAGGTCTTGGCAGCACACAGTCCATGGGTAGTTGCTTTAAAATAGTCAATCCTCTGATGCATTGCAAAGTTTCTGCCCCTTTGAACTTCTCTGTTCCAGAATTGTTGCTCTTTCCTCAGTGCCACATCTCCTACCAATTACTGGTGTGCTGTGGAATACTGTTTAATAAACATTTTCTTGGCAGAGCATATCATCTAAGTGATCGATCATGAGCTGAGGAAATAGAGTTTTAAGTACTATATCAGCTTCCTCCATCTCCTTTGAATGGCATCCCATAGTCATTAAAAAAACCCACCCTTGGCACTAAATGATTTATTTTAATCTAAACAGAGATTACTTTAATTAAACACACTTTATTCCTCTTGAAATTGACAAAGCACTCCCCTGAAGCCTTCTATCACCCCATTTATCAAATGATTTCTTTGAGAGCAGCAAGCCGCTCCTCACAGACCACTTTGCTCAGGAGCCTCAGTTTTGTTCCAAAAACAGGGAGAAGAAAAATCAACAGTAAGAAAATATAGACAGATTCAACTAATCTCAGATAGTAGTACAGTTAGCATGATTCAGCTCCTGACTTTGTAATTGGATACTAAACAAATCTACAAAGGTTACATTAAAAAAAAAAATGTTAAATCCATGTTTAAACACTAACAAAATCTAGGAACCCCTAGAATTTCATTTAGGCAAATTAAAAGCCTGGTCTAGTTTTATAATTATTCTGGAGTACTCATAGTGAAAGTCAATAAAGCCCAGAGTTTGTAGCACAGGAACTGTAAAAATGGAGCGACAGAGGTATCCTGTTCAAAGAATGCTGGACATTGCTGGAGAAGCATCAGACAAGAAGTCTGAGGAGAGGCTGGGAAGGTGTGACTATTAAGAGATGCATAAGACTGAAAATATAGTTCACTTTGAGTCAGAACTTATAACAAAGCAAGCACTTTAAATCAGCAGTGCTAACACTCAATACTCTTCTCAGACAATTCAGAAGATATTAGGAGGAACATTAGTGAAGTCAGAGGAATTATACCTAAATGTGTTACACTAAAATAGGGCGGGCCCATATGCACTTCATAAAATTATGTGTGAGTGACAAGTAGAGTCACTCACTTTCAATTAGATGTGAGTCACAAGTAGAGTCTGGGCAGAGGACGGATCAAGAGCAGCCCTGACAACAAGGACTTGGAGATGTTGGTGGATGAGAACCTCAATATGAGCTGACAATGTGTGCTCAGAGCCCAGAAAGCCAGCTGTGTCCTGGGTTGCACCAAAAGCAGCAGGGTGAGGGAGGGGATCCTGCCCTTTGAGACCCCGCCAGAGAAGGCTCCCAGGGGAATCCTTACCGCAGCCTTCCAGTACTTGAAAGAGCCTAAAAGAAACCTGGACAGAGACTTTTCACAAGGTCATAGGAGAAGGGGGAATGGCCTTAAACTGAAGGAATGCAGGCTTAGATTAGATATTAGGAAGAAAGTCTTTACTGCGAGGGTGACAAGGCACTGGAAAACATTGCCCTGCAAAGGTGTGGATGCCATATCCTTGGAAGTGTTCAAGGCCAGGTGGGATGGGGCTCTGAGCAATGTGGTCTAGCTGGAGTTGTCCCTGCCCGTGGCAGGAGGGTTGGAACTAAATGATCTCCATGGTCCATTCCAACCCAAAATTCTATGATTTTTAGTCTTGTGATGTATGCTCAGAGCAATTGGGATGGTAAAAGAAGAGGGCAGAATAGATACATACACATGCTGTCGCCTTTCTTTTGGTACCAATTTTTTTTTTTTTAAAGCAACAAACTCCTTTTCAGAAAGATCAAAATATTTAGTTGATTCGCTTTCCTTTTAAACTCCAGTATATCTGTGGGTGTGGACTGGGGTGGGATGGAGGGGAGTCATCATATTGTTAAAAGAGAAGACTGATTTCTATTACTATTGAGCTAAAATGTAACTAGAGGTATTCATAAACATCCCAAATAATTCATTTCTCTTTCCTTCCAAATTCAACATTTTCAGTCTGACTTGCAGACAGGTATCTGAAATAGATCCAAACTATTATCAAATCAGCATGCTAGATGACTGACATTCACCCTTCACTGAAAGTCTCCCAGAAAATAGATTCATGAAAATTCTATCCCAGGTGTCTGAGCTTTTTAATGACTAATAGAACAGTGTCTTTCCAGGCTCACCTTTCATTTGTTATTTACTCAGCAGTATTTACACACTGTTAAGGCAGGCTAAGCCATACAGGGAATAGACAAGCACAAATATAAACAGAATTATAATGTCCTGGTTGCAAGATAGCTGCGACAGAAAAATATACCAGTTGTGCAGAAGAACCTAGGGATGAGTCACTACTCTGAAACATTCAGGCAGTTCTTAAAATATCTGTAATTATCCTTCCTACTCAAGTACGGAATATGCCTTTTATTGCCATTGAACCATTTACTGACATGCATTTCCAAGGATTTGTAGCAGAGGAGGCTACCAGAGAGAGAATCTTAGTCCTGCAGTAGACATCTTGAAAGACTTAGGGGTACCCAATGATTCTGATCTCAAACTACAGGGGCAAGTTTTGTCCCCCAGCTGCTTTGAGGCACAAAGCCCCATACAAAACGAAAGAAAATTGTTGCTAAAAAAAAAAAACCTAAAACAAAAAAAAAGCGCCCCAAACCAAACAAAACCAAAAAAACACCCCCCCCCAAAAAACCACAACAGCCCCTCTCAAAACAAAACAAAACAAAAAACCCAAAAAAACCCCCACTAACAAGGTAAGTTGAAGTACCTGTTTCTCCTAGTGGGCAGTATAAACATATGAGAACCCTGGTGAAGATGTTTATCCTGCAGGAAACAAGTCTCCTTTAGACATTTTCATGGACCAAATTATTTATTTGCACTTATCAATATTCAGATATGCTTAATATTTTATGCTTAGAGGGGTAATTAAACCTATACAGAGTTTCTAGTCGCTCTATCTGTGGTCTCTCTCTTCCTTCAAACATGACAAATTAGCAAATAAAATTGTGTTAACCTAAAGAAAAGTTCACAGCTTTTTGCATGTAAAAGATTTATCTTCCCTGCTCCTTATTCTCTGCTGAGGGAACAGTGAAGCTTGGCAAGCCCATGTCCTATGCCCCAGATATCATGCAGTGGGAAGGTATAATGCACACAGGATATTAATAGTCCATTCCCCTAGCTTCTACGTCTGCCTTTTTGGGTTTTTTTTGGATGCCACCACCTCCCTGATTGAGTACTCTACTGTTCCACAGAAATAATAAGCAAGTAATGTGATAGGAAACAACATATTTTTTCTACCTCCTCGGACTGCAGAAACAAGGTACCTCCTTACAACAGGGAGAAATAACAGAGAGGGCTGCAGCTGAATCCAAAGTTAACCCTTAATCAACAATCCCTACTATATTTGAACACTCAAAATATGCAACAACTTCCTTCCAGAATGTTCTCAAAAATTAGTTTCTTAATGAGGTCAGGACAGAACACAAAATTTCCTTCATTTAGTAGTACAAGCTGCTCGTTAGTTGAATGAAATTCAGGTGTCTCTCCTGCTTTAAAATTTCTTCTGCAACTTGTGTTAGCTAACCTGTATTTTTCAAAAGGAAATTTTAGTTATGAGAACCAACAAACCAGTTCCTCATAAAACTGTACATAGGGATATGTCCCAGGTCTCCTCCTTCTCCCCATGAAAGAAAGCTCAGCCACCTTCTCTTGCAAAGAGAGGGTGATTGGCTGTAGCAGCATCCCCTGAGGAAATCTTAGACTGTCTCACAGATTAATTTTCGAACTGGGAAAGGTCTTTGGAGAGATACAGAAGACACAAGATCATGCCTGTGGTTTTACCAAGAAAATAACAGATACTAGGCCTTGCTCTGAAAGCGTATTAACAGAAAAAAAGGAAAAGATAGAAAGGGATATGTATGGGGATGTGTAAAGGTTTTCTGATTCAAGGAATGGACTGCAGTGTGGTTTGGGGTTTGGAGATGCTGGAAATGCTGCCTTTCAGTGCCCAGTTACCTAAATAATGTTCCACTTTATTTTCAGTCACCCTCTACAGATAATTTTTTTTACCCCATGCAGAGACATCTCTCCAGATATAAGGTTACAAAACAACAATAATGAAAAGCATCCTGTATTAGAGGACACCAATTCAGTTACAATTTTACAAAATTATTCACAATCCATAGAAAAAAAGTGATCTGTTCTCTAGGGAAAGGGACAGGGAAGAAAGGCTTTTTTCCTGTATAAAGAATTCAATCTACACACATTAATCATTGATTTGGTTTTACTCTGTCCTCATAAGAAGTGAACACAATGCTATAATTTCAGTGTATTATAAAAAAACCACAGCAAATGTTTTTATTTTTCAGTTCAAACTAAATACTTCAACAGACCGTGCCACAACCAAAATCTGTTGATGCCTCTCAGCACAAGTGTTGGACTGTTGACAAATCAAACACACAATCTTTTCCATCTAGTCAGTTCTTCAGATTCTCTCTACTACTATGAGAATTCAATAAGGCAAATTCTTAATTGGTACAGACTGCTTTTCCTGCTAGCAATAACCCTTTACATCATTGTTAGCAATCTTCTTTAATTAATTATGCCAATGGCAGCAGACTAAATATCTTATTTCTACAGACTTCCAAAACATAGCACTCATTAAAGAGGCAGTGGTGAAAAAAGATTTCATTATGCCATTCATCTTTTACCTCTATTTACCATGGCTTTAGCCCTAGCAGCTTTCTGTAAAAGGCTCTTCAGGTCTTCCTTTTCTGCAGCGTGGAGCTGCAAGGCAGGCAGCCAAAGGCAGAACACTCTACTACCAGCACTCTTGCCTTAGACTCGGTTTTGCTTGCCAGAACTGACGCTGAGAGACAAGGAAGGAAGAAAAGAAAAATGTTGTCTAACGAATAAAGAATCAGGATTTATATAAAAGCAGCATATACAACTATACATAAGCAGCCACATATGTCTAGACAAAACTAAACACATTTTTTATTGAAAAGATACAAAATTCACTACAACATGGAGAACGAGCATAGCTTCTGCCTGTTATGCCTGTAGCATTTGCCACTTTCTGGAAATAAAGACTGATGACCTGAAAGAATCAGGAGTTTAGAACCTATTCAAGCAGTAAGCATGGAAATAGAAGACAAACATTTCAAAGCAGCCACAGTGAAAATTCAAGGTTTGGGCTAACAATATATTACAAATAAATGCCCTGTCTATATATTTTTAGGTTTTTTCAGCAAGGTAGTGCTGCCTGAAAGAATTTCCATGTTGAGAGACAGCTATAAATGAACATCAAGATGGATGGAAAGAAGACTATGATACATTGCACAGAAATGCTTCCATAAAACCCTAACTGGAAAACAGTAATATGGGCTGTTTCCCTAAGTTTCCCCCCTACTATGGGCTTAGTTGCACCGAAGGAGAAAAAAAATAATCTTCTGTTGTGCTGTATGCACTAAAAGTTCACCCTAATGTACTAAAGCAACTCTAAAGATTTACAAGTGAGCTTGCACTTTCAAAAACTCAAAGATGTAAAATGTACTGCTTCCACAGGTGAAACAAGAGCTGTCCACATTTGCTAGACTAAAAAATCCTCCATGTAAAGACTTCTTCATTAAAAACTAACACATACAGTTTTTCTGAATCCATTGAGTTGAAAAAGCAGTCCTTTGTAAACACTTAAACCCAAAACTGCAGTGAATATTTTAATTGATACTACATGTCCAGTCTGTTTAAATTTACTATAAACTATACTAAAATTCCTCCTATTTAAGTCAGGTTTTCAAAATGAATCATGAAATGACATCTACTTATTTATAAGGCTTCAGTTTTACCAGTAGAAATGAAATTGACTACTTCTTAGATAAATGAGATTTCAGCCTTGCCTTGATCTGAACAGCACAGAAGACAAGTTCTACGCCAGAGGCAGAGAAACAGGACAATTAATGGGTCTTAGCCATGGTGGTCTGTAGAAAAAATGAAAAGTAAAAAAACACCACCAAACAATCATCATATATCCCCCCAAAACAACCACCAAACAACAAAACAGAAACAAAAATAGAATTAAGGTAGCTCCCATAACTACTTCGGTTGAGGTGTGATAAATTGTGGCTACTTTAGTTCAAGGACCTAAGAACCAAAGATCTTTTGGCCACAATTTAAAACGGGCTAGAACTTCAATACTTTTTCAAGTAGACTTTTCCATGGGAATTTAAGGAATTAATAAATGTGTTAAGTGAAAGAATGGTTCACAAAATTAGAAAGTTTCTTGGGAGTTTGTACTGAAGGTGTAAGAGTAATTGTTAGGACAAAATACTAATTTTTTTGTTTTTTAATGTAGCCATTATTGCTGAAGTGTACAAATAGTACTGGTCAAGCCTAAAAAATGACCCAGAAGAAAACTTCATCTGCTTTAGACATACACTTCTACAGCTGAGAACCTCTTGGTCTGTAGATTGTTATTTTATTTAAAGAAAAGTTTCAAGAAGTCATCAGTAGCATCTCTCTAGATGACACAAGACGAAGGCTCCAATTATGGTCCTCTAATATCTAGATGCCAGGTGGGAAAATGCTAAACAAAACTATAATAAACAGATCAGAGTACAAGAAGTACCTGTTCTCAGATATACTTGGCTGCTTATATGCTCTTAATTATTGGCCAACACCCTTTCCTCAGAGGTCCAGAGGAAAAGGAACAAACAAAAAACCCCCCAAAAGAACCAAAGAAAAGAACTATGTCTTCTTAAATGACTGCTTTTGATTGAAATATCCAAACATTTATAACAGACTATTGCATCATCAGTGCAAATAAGTGGGAGGGGCAGGTGCGGGGTGGGAGTGGTGGAATGTGGTTTACAGTTTTTTGCCCACTTATGTAAAAACTCCTTCACATCTGAGTGCATATGTTAAAGCACTCCGATATCCTGTATATGTAGGACAATGCCCTTAATGCCTGCTAGTCCTAATGCCTTCTTACTGGCTCAAATTCCATAAGGAATGGACACGACACTGCACTGGATAGCAGCTTTTGTCTCTGGTATGGGGAGCAGGAAAAAAATGGGAAATGCCAGTCTCTGTTTCAGAGATGATGCACAGGGGTAAGCAAAATTCTAGGTAAAATATTCATAGATTCATCTCTGCCTCCTCACCTTCCAGAGCTCTCTTATAGAAATTCATCAACTTGTTAAAACTGAGAGACAGAAAGACCTCAGTCATCTACTCAATCCCACCAGCTCCAGTCTATTGTCATGTTGACTCCCACTTATCTGCTAAACCTAGTTTGAATTTCAGATGGTTTCCATCTTTATAGCTGTAAAGCCAAATTCAACCTCATTAAAATTTAAAATGCTCTGCTGTAACTCAGTCACTCAGAATACTCACAATTTTACTGTGTTTTTAAATATGATACACGGTACCAAACAGACACACTAAAAAAAGTAATTTTAAATCCATTAAAATATTGCAATTTGAAAGGAAGCTATAAGTCTGTAGCTAACAGGTCTCTTCTATTAAAAATTTACTTTTGCATTAGAGGAATTAACAGGAAAGTGGTTAAACAGGTTACCCTACAATAATAATGAGTAGAACTACTCCTATTGACAGCAGCTAATAAATTTATATGCAAGCACATCCAGACCTGAATCTGACACACTGGCAAGTCATATACAGCTCTCTTAGATGAGTTAAAGAACAATGCCAACCAAGCAGCTTTTTCCAAGGGAACATCAGAAAAAGTATTTGATTAATTATTTTGAAGAAGCATATCCAGTCTCAGTCCCTTTATAAAGAAATTTATTAAAACATTTTCCTTTAAAATGTAAAAATATTTAAAATCATTTTTGTCATCAGGCAGAATGACATCTAAACAGACTGTTTCCCTGAGACTAAAAGGTAATCACATTTCTATATTTATTTTCACTACCTGACTGGGGACAGGGCTTTATAATGTCACAGGAGTTTGAAGTCATATTTTAAATGCACACCTATCTAGTAGCCTATGCTGGTGAAAGAATCTCATGAAAGGGAAAAATGATTTTTCAAACAGAGGTATTGTGAATAGTGAAGGCAAGAAGAACAGTCTGATCTGAGCTCTTTTAAGATGTCATCAGTGCTTTGAATTTTCATGCTTTGCTTTAGCACTTACACATCCAACACCATATAAACTTTGCAACTGCAGCAACTTTCACAGTACATGGTACAAGCAATAAATTACAGAGTGCGCATTCTGATACAGTGCACCTAAATCCATTTCCGTGTTGTATTCATTGCAACAGATTCGTGGTGCAGTTAAATGTAAGCATAAATGCCATTCTTCAAAATATTTATCTGTAAAGGGGACATGAGATTTAAGTGATGTTCCCTACCATGTAATAAAGGGAACAGAGATGGTCTGATGCCCAACTTTCCAGAGCTAAAGTATGGGAAATTTAGTGGCTAATAAGATAGCAAAATTTTCAGCATTCTTATGCCTATTACTTCAGTTCTATAAAGGGCTTTCTTTTGGTTTAGTGAACAAAATAATTTTGTTCTTTTTTATTTTGATCTGGCAGAAAATAGTAGTCAGAAATCTGGCTTTACAGCCCTGTTCTTCTGGTGAAATAGAACAGGAACAAAAAACAGCATAAGGCTAAATAATCTGGAAGGCAGATACATACCACAGTTGCAGCAAGAGTCACAGAAGTTCAATTTCAATTATCACTAGAGATCATCATCCTCACTTACCACACTTCCACTGATAATGTGCAACATTAAGGTAGTAAAAAATCTGGTGTATGAATGCAACAACTAAGAAAACCATCTGCTGCGTGAAAAGTCAGCTGAGAGAATGACTATGGACATATGGGGATACCAGCAGTGAATCACCCCTTTAAGAGTCAGTCAAGCTCTGGTCAAATCAAGGTCTGATAACAAAGTAAAGATGGTGAAGAGGCCATAAAACAATAACTGCTGCTGGTTTGTGGTAACCTCAGGGCCCATCCCAGACCTGCCACTGCCTTTGGAATCAGCCTGACACCTTGGATATGACTTGTTCTAGTTCAGAATAGCTTAAATGCTGCCCATCAGTGGAGGCTCAAAGGTAAAAATGGAGGCACCAGGAGCAGTAGTTAAGACACTTTACAATGGGAAGAGTGAAATTATTTTAAAGCCCTCCAAAAGGATCCAAAGAGAGATTGTGATTCAGATATTTAAAGTTCAGGTTCTGCTTCCACAGTGAAGAGAGAGCTGGATCAATTCCTTTAAGTTAAATTTGTCCTTTTGACTTTAGCTGACAGTGTCCAGCAGAACTTCCACTGCTTTGTCTATTGGCACAGAAAGCACTGGAGTGTGGTAAACCAAAGGAGCTACTCAGGCTGATGTTTTACTTCTGGGTGGTAAAAGTAGTTTTCAGGAAAGTGCATGACATTGAACACCTTTCCATATTGAGGCAGAAATTATTCTTTCCAGTTACTTAGCCACCAAATGGTAAGCTAGCAGGTTGATGCAACAGCAGCACAAAGCTATAGGATCTGTGGCTTGAGGGGCATTGCTGTTCAATTGCAATAACAATGAAAGAAATAGTAAAGAGGTTGCCCCAGTGTGGGCCTCAATGAAAGCTTCCTACACACTAACCCAACTTTCATCTGTGCCAGGGGAAATGAATGTTGAACAAGATATTTCCCTGAGACCATTTTACTGAGCTTATAGCTAGAATCATTTATTCTATTTCACTTACGTGGGATAGAAATTTATGATAACTTTTTCTTTTTTACAGATGTTATGTCTAGCCCCCAATCTAGTAAGAACCATCTTACACTAACACAACCATGCACACCAAAAACCTCACAACGGAGCCTCCAAAACGCCACACTCCCCACTCACAAATGCCATGGTCTTAAAATTAAAGTACTCTGCTGAATTTCCATCTCCAAAACATCCCACAGAAATATGTTCACTTGACATTTGCAGAGGAAGCAATCTTCTTTCAACAATTTAATATTTTTTCACCTTTTCGTCAGGAGCTCTAATTCTTTGCTACTGAAAAATACCCCAAAACTGTGTTTGTGGAAAACAAATCTCCATCACTTCTGGTCTGCCATTTTTGTACCTTCACTTTCCCTTTCAGTTTGTGCCCGTTGCCTCCTGCCCTGTCACTAGGCATTACCAAAAGCAGCATGGTTGCATCTTCTTTGTACCTTCCCTTCAGGTATTTCTATACTTTCATCAGATCCTCCTGATCCTTCTCTTCTCCAAGCTCCACATTACCGGATCTTTCAGCTTTTCCTCACACGAGATCTGCTTCCACCCCTTCAACTTCATGGCCTGTAATATGCGACAAATATTTTTTCCTTTTCCATGTTTAAATTTAGGGGAAAAAAAGGATAATTAAATCATCTGTAATGACTACTTGTCCTATTGAACCATTGCACTTACAAAAGGATGAACTTTTGGCTACATTAATGGCCAGTGCACTACATTTGTAAGAGTCTGTTTTTCGTGTCGCTTTACAGCTGCTAACACATTTTCACAGCATGTAACAAGGTGGCACTCAAAATACTGACACAATTTTTTGGGGGGGCACTTGCAAGGGCTTTGGTTTATCCACAGGTTTATATGGAGACAGAGGGCCTAGTCAAAAAAAAGCCAAAGCTTCACATTAGCCATAAAAAGTGGTGTGTATGAGGTTTGGTGGTTTGTTTGCTGCTGGTTGGTTTTGGGGGTGTTTTGTGTGTGTGGTTCTGTTAGTGTTAGATGTTTCCTACCAGGTCACAAATGGTGTTGCCCAGGTCTCAGTATTGGGGCCAGTTTTGTTTAATATTTTTACCAATGACCTGGACAAAGGGATCAAGTGTGCCCTCAGTCTGTTTGCTGAAAACACCAAGTTGCTTTCTACTGAAAGGATGTAGATGGTGGGTGTCAGTCTCTTCTCCCAAGTAACAAGCAGTAAGACTAGGGTAAATGGCCTCAAATTTTTCCAAGGGCATTTTAGATATTAAGGAAAAACTTCTTCACCAAAAGGGTTGTCAAGTATTGGGACAGGCTACCCAGGAATGTGGTTGAGTTATCGTTCCTGGAGTTATTTAAAAGAAGTGTAGATGTGGCACTCCAGGACATGGTTTACTGGTGGACTTGGCAGTCTTGTGTTTATGGCTGGACTATGATTTAATAGGTCATTTCCAATCTAAAAGATTCTATGATTCCATCTCCAGATCCTGCTGGAAATACCAACTGCTGAGACACCTGTTTTCAGCAAGATTCTGGTAGAGCCAGTAAAAAAAACCTAGAGCAGAGAAAATATTTGAAATTATTCTGTTACGCTGTTCCGGTTTCCACCACCCAGGCTGTGGAAGTCACATATATGTAAGCATAAGTGAAAGCATCCCTTGCAGACAGCTTTTCTTTGTTCAAGAGGAACTTTCCTCTTCTCAGTATTTCTTTACACAATATGAGTGAAAAAGGTTATAGCAAGTATTCAAACATCTATTCTGCCTTTCACAAAGGCCACAGAGCTTCACTATACTACTTTAAATCCATCTGTACCCCATTCACTGCTTGTCTGAAAAGAAGCTTTATTACTGAAGCAAGAATTTGTTCAGAGAGGGTAGGTTTCCTCTTCTCCTTCCTCCTGCTATTTTAACTCTCCTCCAGATGTTTTCTCCCCTATTTGCAAGGCAAATGGTGTTAAATGAGAAGATCAAACTGAAACAAGAAAGAGATGTCCCTCTGAGACACATTACTTTATGACAACCCAAATTTTAAATTTGAATTAGAATAATTGCCAGAACAGCTGTGCTCACTCTATACCAATGTATATAAGAATGGGACCAGTTCTTCATATTGTAAGTTCTTGTTTTGTTTTCAGTTCTCATCCTCTTGTATTCCCTTTGCCCCTTTCCTGTTATTGTGAGCTTTCTGGCAGTCTCATTTCAATTGCTCCACTCCGGTGTCACTATTGTTTCTGTCACACAGGCCCTCAGTTCCTAGTGGCACGGGATCAGCAGCTCTGCACTGGTGTCTCTATCCATGTAAAATTTCTTGTACTGAGAACCCCCAGGACACTAATGCTGATGGCTGGCTCAGAAATGAATCAGCAAAGGAGTCACAGCCCTCCAGGCTTCATTCATGTTTTTCTAAAACCTTATCTTGAAAACTCAAGTATAAGTCCAAGGATTTTGACAGACTATGCTCTTCTGGTGGTTACTTGGAAGGAGGAAGTGACCAAAGGATTAGAACGTTTGGAAACCTGTGTTGAACACTGGAATACTGTTTGGCACTGTGGGTAGCAGTCAGGTCACAGCATATGATGACTAAGTTTAGTCAGCCTCCTATTTCCTTAATTTATAAAGATCTTGTTTTCATCTCTCCCTGGACCCTTACAAGAAGAAAATTTGTACAACATAGATTACGGGAGCTTCTCAAAAGTGCCAATAGAAAAACCTTTTGGTTTAATTAATTATCCTCCTAATCACTGTTATTTTAATAGAGCTTTAAGCAGGGTGGATTATTTTAATACGCACTCAATTTTAATAACAGTACTTTTAAAGAGATTCTTTTTTAACAAAGATGGATATCATTTTCTCTGAGACAGTAGTAACAAGTTGTAACCACTTTCCTTCCAACAAACAAAAGTCATCCTTCTTTGGACTAACATATTTGCTTGGTGATTTTGCTTACGGCTCCTATCAGTCAGCAGCACTAGAAATAATGCAAACAAGTACTCAGTCCTTGCCCCAAGAAAATACCTTTCCAGACAGATAACATGAAAAACATACTTGCAGATTAAAGACTTACATTTTTCCACACAGAGATTCATGAAGGTGCCCACTGTGCAGCTTTGTGGTTCCTAAAGGGCATATTTGCACTAAGTTAGGGCACCTATGTGAAGAACTAGTGTGGTGACAGCAGATTTTGAAATGAAGTGATTCAAGCTGCTTTCAGGAGGATAAGTGGGGACCTGAGGTTCTGGATTGCTACAGTTTGACACAAGCACAAGCAAGTATTTGAAAAATCTGTCCATGATTTTAAAAACTAAGCTTTTGCCCACACTTTTGAGAGCAGGAAGGACATTTTGTTGAGCTCAAAATCTTGCTCATGAATAATGAAGAAACACATCCTATGTTTAAACCCAGGAATTTATGCAGCTGAAATTTTAAATCTGATTGCTGTCAGTCCAGAGCTGTTACAAAAAAAGAATAAAATAATACCATTAGAATACAAAAAAACCCCCTCAATAATAGTTGTAGCACTCAATATTTTGCACAGACGACTCAGTCTGTACCCCATTTCTTGGCGTTATGTTAACCCTACACTGCACCTCTAATTCTTAAATTTGGTGGTTTAACCCTGGGCTTGGTAGAAGAGAGGGAAAAGGTATTACAGCAAGCTACGAGCATCTGGAGGAATATAATTTTGGTGGGTTTCTTCTTTGTCACTCTATTTGGAGTCCTTTTTCCATACCTGGCAACATAGATTTACTATTTCATCCCTCCTTCATCAGTCCACATATCTAAGTTTACTAGATATGAATTAGGAGACATGCTGCAACTCTAAGTGCTTCCATGGACTTCTTTTCTACAGAAGCCACATGACAAATCACCTTACAACAAAGCCTCGTGGTGCCTTATTCATTTTCTTCCAGCCCAAAATCATATTTTGCTCTTTGACTGATATGCTAAAGACACAGAGGGGAAGCGAGGTTTGGTTGCAACCTCAGGATCACATTCACTGGCACAGGAGGAGGGACTCTGAAACCAGACTGTTTCATGTCCATGCAGAATTTTTACCACAGTCCCTAGAGGTCACAAACGCACAGCCACTGAATTTGTCCACTGTGTCTCTAGCTCACGTGAGGCTTTGCGTTAGTAAGACAAATGGCTAATTCACTACAGAAAAATGTTGTGCATTTAATGATTAAACACAAGCCTCCTCAGACTTGGCTTCATTTATTTCCTCTGCAATGAAATATGTGCTGGTTTATATTTTTTCATTGCTACTTAAATACAAGCAGTTTTTAAAAGGCTGGAGGAATTATTGAAGCTGAATCTTTCATTCTAACATGAAAATGTGTTTTGGTCACTATTTTTTCCTGATGCTATATAGTTATTTAATGGCGTTATTTAAATGTGTTTAAAGAATTTGAATAATTGCTAATTATCCTTCCCTCAGGAATTCAATTAAACCTAACCCCAAATCTGTAGACAGAATAGGAAGAGTGAAATCTTGCTGTTCTAACTAGCTATTTACATTGACATTTACATAGCTTTAATTATCAGTAGTCCCTAATTACACAGTTTTCAGCATTAGCATAGTTAACAAGAAACACCTTGTACTATGTTCATGACCCTAAATGCTGGTTTGATAACTGATGGCATTAAATACTTGGGGCAAGTGTTCCCTCTTTGGTGGCTGGGGCTTTTTGTTTTGTGTTGTTTTGGAGTGGGTGGGGAAGGGGTTGTGATTTGTTTGTTTTTAAAGAAGAACTGTCCCTGCTGCAGAGACCTCGTGCATGACACTGTCTCTATCAAGCCTTCTCCTTACGTGCCCAAGACTGCACAACAGCTGGCTTTTTCATCCGCTACCTCACCTCAATCCCTGCTGTTACAGCAGTCCAGGGGCATCAGCTACACTCAACTTTTTCAATTAAGAGTTCCCCTGTAGATTAGGGCTCTGCTGTGCTAATGGAGAAGTAATTCATCAATATTTAAAGCTAAACCCCCATCATTCTACTAGCATGCATGAACCCAGGGGTCCCTCCTCTTTGCTGTTCACAGTGACCTCTGCCCACCTGCTCTATTACTATCCAGCCTTGCCAGATATGCACATACTCAGCTTGCTGTCACTTCAGCCAACAAAGGATAGTGCCAAATTTATCCTCTGCTGATATAAATAGCAGATCATACTGTCCCTGATGTAAATGAATAAAGGCTCATTAGTGGAATTGCTAATCCATGTGCAGAAAAGCTCAGAAAGAAAATGTGTTTCTGATTTAAACCTCCCCAACCATGCAGAACACCTAACCCAGTTCAAACAACTCTAGGAACTTGGCTGGAGCACATTAGATGACCAAGAAGCAAGAATCTATGCTCTAAAGCAGGTAAGACAGAAGGAACAGACCAACAAGTCAAAATTGGTCTCCCACTTTTCCAAATCAGCTTAATGTCTTAATGACTGTGACTTTGAGGTCTTAGCATCTTACATCATCACAAGTGGAAGAGAGCACAAAATCTCATGACTTCAGACTGATAGATGAATCACTACATCTTCCTTTTCAATTTTTACCAACTAGGTCTCAAACAAAACACAGGAACAAGGAGATGCCTGATCTTACCCAAAGCAGGGGCTTTGTGCTTCATTTTCACTTCTCTGCCTTCATTAACACTGCACTTTCTTCCCTGCTCTACCCACAGTTGTCCACCAGCCAAGGAAAGGGCCTGTGCGTGTCTGGGACTTGTGCTATCAGCCTGTGCTCTGCTGCACCCACTGCCACTTCAGGAGGTACAGAGTACAAACACACAGCTGCTCAACTATCAAACTATTTATCAAGAATTACAGCAAACATTTTTGGCCTATTCAAGAGTAACATAATCTGACTTTATTGTTTTTTTGTGTTATATCACAGGTTATATCACCTATGAATGTTACATTTTATTACAGTTGTCCATTTTTTTTGCATGTCACTCTTGTGGGGACTAATAACAAAACATAACCATGGCAACAAAATAATAAAAAATACTTTTGAATATGTTTAAATAATTTTTTAGTAACTTCTTGACAGTTACTGCAGGCAAAACGTATATATTTTTCACAAAATACATGTTATATTATTGTCACTGTAAGCAACAGAGATAAATTATAGGTAATTTCCACTTCTTAAGTCCTGTTTCTATGGTAATATGAGCAACTGCCATTACTTCAGAGCTTGTTACTATGGTTATTTCAGGTAATTCCAGGGTTTTAAGACCCTTAAACCTGAAGAGATACTTTTTCCTCCTATTTTGCGGTTGAACAAATCACAGTTCAACTTCAGGAGGAACACAACTCCTCTAGTTAAAACAAAACCAGCCTATAGCACACATATATGAAGAGATAAGTCAAAGTGAATTACTTACCACACAACCCCTAGCTGACTCTCTTCTCCTAAAAGAACAGTACCCCTTTCCCAAACATATTTTTATGGAAAAGGGAAGGTGTTTCCTCAAGGGTGTAAGTTCTCTAACTGCCCTCAGCTTTGCAGACTGCTTTTCCTGGCCATCCAGATTCTGGGTGAAGCTGCAGAAGTAGGATGTAATGGGCAAGTGATCTGCTTTACAAATCCCAGCTTTGAGATCTGACTGATAAAGTGTCAGCTGCCTCCCATCACTGCAACAGTGAGGGTCATTGGGCAGTCTGGGTTCACTCACTGACAAGCCATCCTTCACTTATGCCTAATTCAAGTGCACTAGAGAGTAAAGGGGCCTAATAGAGTCTTTTGTTGTAGTTGGGCAGCCTTCCCCACTATCAACACAAATGGCACCAGTATTTTCACCTGTGTCCTGCAGGCACTTCTTTAGGTTAGAAGATGGCCAGAATAATTGTGCTTGGACCTTTGTACAGGAAATATGTGGCAGAAGGTTTTCTATACCAGAAGCTGGGTAGTAATAAATATTACTCTAAGGTAAAACTGATTCTTCATCCTGGAAAATCTTCACAGGATAGCTGTGTGATCACTGCCCGCCTTTCCAACAGGTCTCCTTGCTCATGCCTACTGTAAATGCTGCTCTTTGCTTCAGGAATTTTTGCCTACCATGCATTGCTATAGCTAGGATATGAGGCCAGGGCACTGAACAGACTCTGGTCTGAGTCACTGAGGCCATATGATACTGCTAAAATGGCTCCAGTGTTGTCAAAATTTTGCCCTTTTCATCAGCATTTTTTTGAAAGCACAAACAAGAGAACATTTTTTTGTTTAAGAAAAATAGAATTTTAAGCCACATAATTTTAGCAAAAAAATAGTAATTGTGAAGCAAATGGACCCTAGTGGCTCAGAATCAGGAAAGTAAATATCAAGATCCCAATATATTTCATGTTTTCAATAATCTTCTATTTTACAGTCCCTAAAAATCCCTCATACTTCAGGCTAGCAGCGTTATTTTGTATGGCTCTGATTTTTTTTCTTCTCATACTAATTAACAAGATTCATCATAGTGAGCTACATAGTGAGCTCTGTTTAGATGCTTGTTAAAGATAAAGCTGCTGTCAGTCCTCTTGCACAATGCTCAAAAGTCAACTTCAGTTATATAGGCATGGATTTTATCCAAATAATTAACACTTGTCCTCTAATTTGGATATTAATAATATCGGGGCAGTGTAGTCTCTTAGAACAAGGCAAAGGAGTATGCGACCTCAGAAATCTATTTTCCTACCAGTGTGTGATTAGTGGACCCTAATATTGGTGTTCCACATGAACTGCACCGATCTGTTCTGTGCCTACATACATTATCAAATTCCTTGGTATAATAAGGATAGACACATAAATCAAAGCAGCTGGTACTGATGCCCCCTCATCAAAAGCAGTCTGGGGGTTTTACCTCATGCTGACCTTAGTCAGGTCCCCTGAACAGGACATTTGATATAATACCTATGCTTGATATGCACCTGATTTGGATTTCCTCGACATGGGCTATGGTGCATTTGCCATGTACCTGGAGCACTAGGGAACAGGAACAACCAGGGCATGTGCATTGCTGCTTTGAACCAAAACAGAAATCTGGACACAGCGTTTCTATCCCCTTGGATATAAAAGGAATTTTAGACAGAAAATAAGCAGTGGAGGGTTTAAGTTATGGGCAGTTGTTGGAGACAGAGAACAGTAAGTGAGGAAATCATCTGGGGTTTTTCGGTTGCTTCAAGGTGAGTATGTAATGGCTGAAATTCCTCTGCTTCCACTTGGGTGTTCACAAAAAGAATCTCTAACTCTGAGAGGAAGGGCAGGTCCAACTGAGCAAGTAATACCCGCATTATACTCAGAAACCCAAATTCGGGAGGAGGTATATCTGAAACTCCCCTGGACCAGAAGTGTTATCCCTCTCTGCAAAAATATTACCTTTTCTAGTAATACTGCAAATCCTACATTGTGTGGATTGACAGGCTACCATAGAGCTCTCCATCAGGGTGGAGGCACGTCCATGTCCCTCTTTCGGGAACTATAGTAATTCCAAAAAGTTTTAGGTTTCTGTCAGATTCCTTTA
Source organism: Machaerirhynchus nigripectus (assembly GCA_013397975.1). NCBI lineage: Eukaryota > Metazoa > Chordata > Aves > Passeriformes > Dicruridae > Machaerirhynchus > Machaerirhynchus nigripectus. Next base: position 1,790,799 of record VZRQ01009106.1, on the reverse strand, counting down.
CGGTCAGACATTATGCATACATGTTACACATATTCTAAGCTCATAAACTGATGTCATCTAAGGTGTTGACATCTGTAGAGAGCAGTCCTGCAAATGGCATGGCAAGCTGCTCCATAAAATTCTGTATCCTGCCAGGACAGCTGGCAGAAAGGCACTAGTCTAACCAATTAAATTACTCAGGCATTTTCTAGTTCCAATCCTTATTTGCAGGCTTGCAACATAAAACAATTAACAAAGCTTTCTGTGGCTCTTTTGACTGTACTTTCTTATTGAGACATTGATGACCTCTGAGATCCTGGTAAACTGAAGGGCTTGTTTTTGCCCCATAAAGTGTGGGGCCCCTCCTGTTCTGAGTTTTATTTTTTTTCTATTTATGGGTTTCTGCTAGAACTGTATTTATAGGCCATAATCTTTTATAGCAGTGGCATAATTCTGATTTGGCTATTCTGTTCCATTTTCCATTTTTAATGGCAACTTTGGACTCTAACATGACAAACTCCTGGCATTTTGCTTTCACTCAATCAAGGTGGCCCTAAGTATGAAGCTTTGAAAAAAGCCCAAGAAACCTCTCTTCCTCCAGTGCACACCAGCTGTGCTTTTTCCATTATACATTCTTCTGAGGATTTTGATATTTTTAATTATTTGTCTCCTTTGTACCTGATAATATTAATTATTTCCTAATCTATCCACTAAAGTAGTCTCTGACCAAGTCAGATCATAAACTGGAAAAAATGATCATTATATGATCTAAATCTCTGATCCTGATTTTAAAAGAATGTATAAATATTTTTGCTTTCCCTGTTTCCTCTTCCTGCATTTCAACCACTGCCAAATTCAGCTTCTAGATAGAGGAGACTGGAAGAGACTAATACATTCCCTGCTTCAAAAAAGCTATCTACAGCATCCATTCATTTGCACTGCAGCAATTACTCATTTCTATTTGGAAACACTCTAATATAAAATATTCTCATACCTTTCTCCAGGTTGGAAGGATTTTTCCCAGTTTGGTGTTAGAGAACATAAGGAACCAGACCCATGACAAATACAGACTTGATATCTAAATCTGAGTGACCTTTTGACGCCAGAGAAACATGGGTTGGAGGTATAGGGCAGAAGAAGGGAAAGTAGAAGACACTAAAAAAGTAAAGCAGTAAAAAAAAAAAGTGTAAAGCAGTCTTAGGGATTTAAAAATAAGTCTTTCCTTACAGTGAACTGATGACTAGCACACAAGAGAGTTGAAATTTCTCAGGGTTTGTTTTGGAAAGCCTAGGAATTTTTTTCAAAAGATCATCTTTTATAGAAACCTCCTTCATGATATGGAATTAATACACACTGGTAAGAGTCATTGGGTGATTCATGTCATTTTGCATGCGCTACATGCATTGCTCCACAAAATACCACAAACAGAAGAAACTGACTCCTACTAGAGTGGACCTTCAGTAGGACCTATAGAAAGCGGGAAGAAAACTCCACCAGTTGCACATGAATCTACTGTAACACCCCTCTTGCAAAAGTAAGAAATAAGCTCATGGTGTGGACAGGCATCCCTGGAAAACATGCACAATTCTGTGTTTCGTGAGAAAACGGTCTTCTTAAAAGGATTTCAGGGTTCTTTGCGACAGAAGGAGATAGCAGTAAGAGCAGTCATCCCTAACAGTGGAGACGCAGGCTACCTAATTTCCCAGTGGCATAGAATACACTTTAACTGGCATTTCAGGGCATGTTTGGCTCAGGCAGTGAGGTTCTGAGAGCACTTCTTATTAAGCACAGTAAGAGCAACTTGCATCACCGGTTTTAAGGAGCAGCTTGATTCGTTTATTTTAGACCACCTAACATAGCACATCTGGAGAATGATGTTTCAGGGTATCCCTCTGAGTCTGTGTTCTTGTCATTACCACAGGACTAAGACAGGAAGGCACATCCCACTCCTAGGTTGCTTCCTTCCCTCACACTGACCCCAAAGGACATCATCCCAGCACGGCTACCAGCAGTACCACTTCAGAGCTGCTCCATGGAGCAGCATGTGAAGCATGTACTATGTGCTGCTGCATAGGGAAACACAGAAGTGGGCAGGGCCAGGGACTCACAGAAAAGTCTGAGTGATTCCAGTTGCCCATGAGCCCTACAGCTCTGATCTCAGCCATCTGGCACCTTCTGCAGCACTCCAGTGTGGGATTGCCTCCCTGCCTCCAATCAACAACAAGGGCAAAGATTCACCATGGGCCGGCATTTCAGAGGGGAAGTGAGGGAACCTGAGCACTAAAACAGTCTCTGCTCAACCTGGGGCTTAGAGCACCTAAGGATCTAACTGCTGTGTTAGTAGGTCCCCCCCAACCTGCAGGGTGTGATACTTCAGAAAAAAATGGAGATAGGTAATCTCAGGTCACTGATTCTAGTCACCAGTTATTGAATGCCCTGGACCTGGGCTTGACTGTTCTCTCCACCTCACTCCTGCTCCCTGGAATTTCCCCGTCAACTGCTCATCTTTAAAATCGCCATTCTCAGACAGGAAGTGTATAGACTCCAATGGAGGAGGCAGGTCACAGTGGGTATCTCATGTGACCTTTTCATCTGTAATCCCCTCCCACCAAAAGACACATTTTTATTATAAATCAAACCCAGAGAATAATCACTATCTGCAAAAATGTTAACAATTAATAATTCAGGGATTTGGAAACTAAGCACCCTGTGTGTGAACAGATTAATAGAATATTGTCTATATAATTCTAGAGAAAACCAATTAAGCTTACCATCTAATGAGCAACGATGCTCTCTCACATCTGCCAGCAAAACGAATCAACATAATCTATTGCAGGTGGTTTTGCTTTTTATTCGCTATGTTACAGAAATTATTCAGCCCCATAAATTATGGAACCATAATCAGCAATTGGTAATATGGGGGAGTTTATCCTTTTCTTACTTTATAGGCTTATAACTACTGTTACGTCAAAAAACAGCACTCAGATTTGTGCCCACAGTTAACATTCATTCATAAAACATCAAGCATTTTCTCACCAGCTCTTAGACCATGTGGCATTTCAAGACATCAGCCAAATTGCAGATAATGACCAAAGTTCCCAAATCATCACTTTCTGCCACAGTTTTGCCTTTCACATAGATGATCAGAAAGTCATCGAATCAGGAGAGATTTCCTACTTGCATTATAAGAGAGATAACACTTTTCCTGTTCTGTTTCTATGATATTTGGAAGAATCTCGTTATTCAACAATACATCTTTTTCCTTTGCTTGCTCTGACAACATTTGTACAGGATCTTCCACCAACACCTAAAAGCTTTTGTGTTCAGTAGGGAAATGTTTTGGTACATGTATGTGCACAAAATAACTCCAGCCCCTAACATAGTATTGTGCAACCATAAGCAAAAGGACTTTATATTTTTCTAAGATTTGGTAAAATTACTGCTTTCTGGCTCAATGGGCTCTTCTAATATGAGTCACAGAGACATGCAGAGCCCCACAGTAAATCCAGGAAGACCTCATATAAAGCCATTTAACTGCGGGTAATTAAATCAATGAGGAATGTGGCCCGTAATCATTATCCATAGCTATGATTAAGTCTAGCACAAGAGTAGCCCACCCTGCAGCCATCCCAAAGCTGACACATGGCTCAAGTAACTGCTGCTGGAGCTTCCTCCATACGAAAGAGTAACTCACACAACGGCAATAATAATATGATTGCAGAGCATCCTTCAACCTGTAATACTGTTGTACCAAGGAAACTAATTTTTGCTTCATCAAAATGCATGCAGGAGTTTTAGGGAAATAAACTTTCACTTCTAATAGTCCAAGTAGGACTTGGATGCAGAATCCGTGACTGGGTAGGTCTCTGACATCTAAAGGTTTAGAAATCTAAGATAACAAGTAATACTACTGAAATTCTATTCTTTTTCAGCTCATGTTAGAGAAAATTTGAAATGAAAAAAACAGATAGTAGATTCCTAGTAACCTCATAGTGTTCTTGAAATTATTTTGAAAATCTCAGAAAAAAAATTTTGAATCCTTAAATAAACTAAATATTATGAACATCTTTACCATTTATATTTTTGATTACATGTTCAATTTGAGGGTTTTTTGGGGGGTAGTATATTATTTTTGTTCATTTTTCTTTGCTTGGAGAGGCCATTTCTTTGTTTAACAAAAAAAAACCCCACACAAATATTTGCTATTTTTAATTTGAAGGCAGATGGTCTCTTCAGTTTGGTTCTTGCTTTTTCTTCAGAAGGCTGTGTACGTTAACTTCACAAAGCATCCTGAGGTCAGTAGATGCCTGCACAAGCACTCAGCAGAGGTCAACACACAAAATTCAGAAGATAACCGTGTGCTTTTCACCCCTTCTACAAACACTTTAACAGAGCATTTTGATGGAAGAATAAAAGAAGAACATCCGTCTTCCTAGCTCACAACTTCCCTGTGACATTTGGCAGTGATCCTGACCAAGCTGGAGGTGCTCAGGGTTCTGAGGAGCATATCAGCATGGCTTGTGCTGAGAGACTCATCTGAACCTCTTGTAACACATGAACAAAGTTACACAGAAAGAAACAACTTTCTGTTAAGCTACAGTAGGGTGAAAAAAACCCCACTGAATCCCGAAGGCTTAGACAGGAAACTGTTTTTTTATCTTAACTAAAGTAAACCATGACTGATACCACTACAATACAAACAGTTAAAATGTCAGAGTGGTTTATTGCTTACTATTATAATGTTTTCATAATGAGAAAACCTTAAAACAAATTTCTTGTAGAATAATATTATTACCTGGAATCTGAAATAAATTCCCCTCCTTCCTTTGCATAGTAGTTTATTTCTTGTCTAAATGACACTCAGTCAGTGCTTATTACTGAATATAACCTGGAAATGATCAATAGAGCATAAAAAATACATTATAAAGATCTGCATGTTTCCCAGGATAGAGATAAGGTCCACTGAATCTGTAAAAGTGCCCACCTGTTATAGGTAACCTTGCAATAGAGTCTACTTTAGCATTAATCACCCTCAGTGATGAACCAGTGATTCTACAACACTAAAGATACCAGAAAACACATCAATCTGTGTCCTGTATGCTTACTGCAGTTAGAGTGCTTTACTGTTATCTTCCTTAACAGATTGTACAGCATCTCTATTTTTAATATTTCTAACACATTTGCATTGACAAACTGATGTCCCTGAGAAGCAGGGGAGCAATGTCATTTTCCCCCCTTCATCTGTGTTCTCCCCTTAGCTATAAGGGTTTTTTCCTCTCACAAGTGGGAAGACTCACACAAATTATAGGAATCTCAAGAATCACATTATTTTTGTAATTTGACTGGAGATGAAAGTTTGAAACCCTTTTAAGTGTACATACACACTATTCATACTTCCTTTTCTTGAAACTCATAGGACAGCAGAGAATTAACTCATCTGATTTCAATTATGCTTATGGTCTTCTTAAACCAAGACACTATGGAGACACAGTATCTCCCTGATATGTCCCTGCTGGTCCTCTCTTCTTAGCTATGATTAGTTGTTTTCCTCTTACCTCAGTTTCTAGGAATAGGATAAATCCTTGTCTAAATGAATAGGAAATGAGACTATGAACCAGTGCACAGTGAAAAAATTACTTCTGCCTGGATCTGGGACCACAGAGAGACCATCAAGAGCAAAGCCCAACAATAGATGAACTAAAGGAGAATGGGTCAGGTCACTACAGGCTGGCATTGGATATAAACACCACTACAACTTGGCAGCCTCTGGGATGTCAGCTCGAGGTTGGTAGCACATTGCACACAATGACATATTTATTTATCTTCAGCTTTAGTGAACAGTTAGCAATATGATGTTCTTGTGTACTTCTGGCATTACCTTAGCACTTCCCAAATTTGGAATCACCTATTCTTCACAAGTTTTTTTTTTTCCCTGTAGGAAACTTCAACTTGCCTCTAAGATCTTGCAGATGGATGAAGCTAAAAGAACTTCATGACACACATTTTCTGAATGGACATCTCTGCTCTTCCTTACCTCAAGAACCTTATCAAAAAAGGATTTATGGCACCAGCCCTGGCACACAGTTCTTCCTTGCTCCTATTACATGCTTTTCATTATTATATAGTGCTACAGTTTTGCTATAAAACAACCCTTTGATTGTGCAGAATCTTTGCTACAAAAGTTCTATTACAGACAGTGAGATAACTTTCGTATAACCTTAGCAGAGCTTCCACCTTTGAAGGAGCTTTTTTATTAATATTGCACATATGCTTCAACCCTACCTATAATCTTTCCTATATAAAGATTCCCTCTTCATTCCACAGGTGCACGCTTCCAGTAATCTGTAATAACAATGAGCATTTGCAGTTACATACATAATGCATTTGTATTTTAAATGCAACTGCAAAGCCAGCTGTTGAAAGCTCACTCTTTTTAACCTTCACTATTAATGACACAACACAGAAGAGACAGTCCGGTGGCACCACTAAAGCCAGCATTAATGGCACCACTAAATTTAAGAAGGTGAAGTTTCACCATGAAAATTACATTGTAGTAACAAATGGATTGTAGAAAACTTTCAAGCTGTCACAGCTTATAAATATACATGTGTATATATATATAAAAATATATATGATTTGATCTAAGATCTGATCTTTTTCTAAATGATGTTTAAATCAGTAGAGGTTATAGCTGTGTCCTTATGCCAAGAAGACAGAAAAGGATCTATATCGACTGAGAAACTCACAGGTCAGCAAACTTTTTACACCTTGCTTGTGTGCTATTCTAGTCCCAAAAATTTCAGTCTCTTATTTACATCTAGCCAGACAAATACGTGTTATGCCAAGCTGTTCAATTGTAAGCCCTTTCCTGAACTCTTTGTAGCAAAAATACTGTGCACAAACCTTTTGTTCCCTAAAAGAAAACAAACTCTTTTTGAAGAGGAAACACAGCAAATAGAACAAACCCTTGTCAGCCCTGAGGTCAGGTTATCTCAATGAGCAACTGCAAAGGGTAGAGAAGAAGAGTATCTTCCTTCCCAGAGCGGCCACCTTCTAAGGGAAAGTCCCAACAAAGCAACAGCTTTGTGACAGTTGCACACATCCCTACAGGAACACCAATTATTTTCAAAACCATTTTCTGAAACACATGCCATGGGAGGAAGCAAAGTGTATATGTATTACTCCAAAAGATAACATTTCTTTTAGCGTTAAGGGAGCTGCACCAGTAGGCTCCGTGTGGAGTACTTAGTGTATCAAGTGGCAGATTAATTGTTAGCTGCACCACACAATTTACTTTAAGTGAATGCATCAGTATGTAACTGTGTGAATGCATATTGACAAATGACTGATTCTTTGTAGTCCTGCTGAATAGCAAAGGCTGTCATAACAAATTGCTGCTGTTCAGGAACAGGTATCTAGAAAAAGCTGATGCACAGAATACTTGTGACTACTGCCCAGCACTTTGCACAATAAAAGCAAAACACAATTGTTTTCTTAACATTCATAGTTCTGCCATCCATCACCAGGAATTCTTTTGTCATTCACGCAGAAGTAATGAGCCTTACCATAGGAATTTCAGCAGTATTTAAAATGAGCATCCATTAGTGTCTGTGTATTGTAAAAGGTTGGTTTATGCACAGCTGTACTACTGATACATAGCTGTGCTGCCCATGTATGATGTCCTATTGCAATGTCATAACTCTAGAGTAGCTGTGGTTTTTCTGGATGAAAAATGATCTCTAAAGGATCACATTAAAATTCCTTGATTTTGTCAGGAAAAATGTGACCTGATACTCATGGCTTCCAAACAAATGTCATATTTCAATTGGTGATAGTCTGTACCATTTATGATATTGAACAAGAATGATATTTCAATCTCTTCTATCCAGAAGGATGATGATCTATGTTTGACTTAAATTAAAAGGTCATATCTTTGTTTCCTCAATAAAATATAAATATAGTTATTTTAAAAAACATTATACTTATCCCCCTTGTTACCAGTTATAACTGACAATTAATACAGAAAAAAGAAATAGAAACCCATTTCATTAACTGAGTTCCTATAACATCAGGTTTAAGTGCATTAAAGAACAATCCCAGTGTTAAGAAGTGTGCTGTGTGATTTCTTACCAGCACTCCCAACTTCCCCATTTCATAGTCTTAATACTGACTTAAGTTTAGACATTATACCTCGTACATTTGCATAATCCAGAAAATTTAGTCTCCAAAGAAATGTTCCCCTACTTCCAACACCTGTCTGCCTTAAAAACATGGAAGCCTGCTCCATCCCAGATAGTGTGGTAACAGGGAGGTTAAAATGCAATAGATGACAAAGGGTCTGATTCTGACAGAAAATGCAGGTGTCTTTTCAGTATTTGCATGCTTTCAGACACAAAAGGATGATACAAAGCCTGATGAGATCATGAGGTCTGAGACCATGGGGTCTGTTCACAAGCAGCCCACGTGGAAGTTTTGTCTCATCAAGAATTGAAAGCCTGTGATAAGGACAGTTCTCATTTAAGAATAATATCCAAAAATGTGTACATTTACTTACATAAACCTAACTACACTCCTTACTTGAAGAAAATAAGCCGTTTCTTGGGGCATTTTCCAAACTATAAATAGATAAATTAAATCATTCTGCTGCCCTTTTCTCATATCAGACACAGAGACAGATCCTTCAAGCCATGTAAAACACTGCTGACATAGCCTAGTTTAAGAACAGTCCCCTAAAAGCATACCTTATCTTGGTGTCAGCTCCTATCAACAGTTCAGGAGTGTAAGTCTCTCAGGTCTCTCTATTGGTCCTCTTGAGCCCATTGGTAACACTCACATCGGGTACTCCCTGCTCCCTTAAATGTTTGAGGACAATATCTCTGATAAATGGATCCTTTGCAAGTTCTAAGATGGTAACTGGAATTTTATGTCTAAGAGTAGACATAGAAATATAGATGTGTCCCTTCCTACTAAAAAAAAGTTCTCAAAATGACGTATTATGTTCTTGCAGAATTTGAAAGTAGCATATCAGAGCTTTACTGAACTGATATTTGTAAGTCTAAATAAGTTTTGAGAGATTTTTTCCTACTTTTCTTTAAAATAAAAAGTAGATATTCACTAACATCAACAAATACCTTGTACAATTGGTGTGTTCACAGGAATAGAAGTCTCACACACTTGCAATAAATATTTGTTTACCAAATGCCAAACCCATGGGGAGAGCCACAATGAAATCTGATTTGCCTTCCCTTTTAGAGCCCTCTTGTCATTTAATCATAAAGGAAAAAGAATAGGATACAATCTTAAAAGGTCAGTTACTCATAAGTAAATGTTTGATGACAGTCCACAGAAAGAGCCTAGAAACACTCCATAGGCTGAAATATGCTTTTTAAGTACTTGCATGCAGAAAAAGTATTCAAAATAAATTCTGATGATTTACAAGCAGCAGGAGTTAAATTGGACAATTACATATTCAATACTAATTAACTCACTTGTTAATTGGTGGGTTTTTTTGATATTCTGTATTCTTCAGACGTGATAATGTGTGCATATGGCAAGGTTGTGACATCATGAAATAATCATGAATATAGTTGTGACAGCTAAGTGTTTAAAACCCAGATAAGAGAAAAAATGATGTTTTAAAGATGTTATTTCCCTTTTTCTTCAGCTCAGTTTATGATCCTTTTCATTCCTTTACCAAAATACACATGACCTTCCTTGTAGCATCATCAGAGTTATTTGGCTACTCCACCTTCACATATTTGGATTATTTTTTAAGGCAATCTCAATCTTAAAATTGTCTTGAATTTGGATTGTTTGATTTGAGAATATGTAGAGTATCTATTTAACATATGTTTATTTTTAAAAATTCATCTATTCTCCTTGAAAAATACTTTTACCATAGCTTTTGTCTGTCAGTGTGCATGCTTGTAACACTTAATATTTCCTGCAGTAAGTCAGACAACACTACAACCTATTTCTACTATTTTCATATCAAAGTAGCAAGAATAAGCCATTTTTAATTTAAGTGATTTTTTTCTGAACAAATTTAAAAAAAAAAAAAAGTTTTGACTCTTTTTTGCCCATCTGTAGCAGTTTAATGCAGCAACCAAGCATTGGCTCGCTGGGTTTCCACCAACTCTGCTTCATGTGATTAACTCATTCAACAGGTCTTCATTTCTTCCTTCCTATAACACCACAACCACACTCCCACTGAACACTCTTTCCATACCTACTACCCATAGTATTTCTCCCAGCTTCTACCTATCCAGATGGAAATTTGTATATTAAAGTGCAATTTAATTTCCCCTTCCAGCCAGTACTCACTTTTGAGTACACTGTTACTGCAATATCATAAAATCATAGATTTATGGAATGGCCTGGGTTGGAAGGGACCTTAAAGATCATGTAGTTCCAACCTCCTTGCCATAGGCAGGGACACCTTCCACTAGACCAGGTTGCTCAGGGCTCCATCCAGCCTGACCTTGAACACTTCCATGGAGGGAACATCCGCACGTCTCTATCACATCAAAGTTGGTTTATCTTTAGAAACTGATATGTGGTTGCATTTTTTCACAACAAAACTAGTCAGACCTTTCAAAACCTTGTTTCTGTAAGCATGAGGCCTTAGGTCAATGCTATATTTCAGACATCAGCCCTTTATATTCTTCTAGATAAAAAGAAGTATTCTCCTGATCTGGCTGGTGACAGTGAGGAATACTTGGTTCCTTTTTAAAATACCAAGATGCAAGCTATTCCCCAAATGTCACTGTCTTATCGAGAAGAAGCTAAGTCATCAGCCCTTTAGAAAGAAGGTACGAATACAGAAGTGTGGGGTGTATTTTCCCCAGATACTGAAATTCCTAGTAATGATGCACTGGTCAGTCTGTAGCCAAGCCCATGCTCTGGGTCCTTAGCCCAACCAGTTCAACCACTGGCCTTACAAACACCCCCAGTTATCCTAGTACTCAAAAAGATATATCTAAATGTCTTCAAAAACTGTTAGGGTGACATGTAGTTTTATATTAACGTTGGCTGAACAGCAAAGTCTCTGAAATGATTTTGGGGAGGTGGGTTTCTTTTGGGAAGAACTGGAAAGACATCACGCAAATGTCTTAGTAACATGAGAGACCTTGAAACCTGCCTTTCCCCTGTCCAATTTGAGGGCCAGCTGGCTGGATCCCTCCAACCAGAATGCTCAGCAAATTCAGAGACCATTCCTTCCCAGTGCAGTTTTTGCCAACATCAGTATCTTCCTAAAATAAATTTATTTGAAATAAATATTTATTTTCTGAAAGAGAAGAATTTTACCAAAAATGTTCCCCCCCGCAACTGTATTAACCTCATTCCACTACTCTCAGTGTTCACTGGCTGGTTCCCTTACTCTGACACCCACCAGATAACTTTATTCAAAAGCATTCAAAAACATATAATCATATTTTGAATTGAATTTCATTTTTAACCCCATCACAAATGCAGTGATTTCTAGAATTTAAATATTTTCTAAATTAAGAATACTGTCTGGAGGCTTATTTCTCTCAAGTGATGCTAACACTAGAAAATAAATAAATAAATAACTCCAACAACATTAAGGAAGAGGAAAGAAATATTTAAAGATTTATTCAAAAAAGCTTGAAATTATTTGGCCTGCAGGATCTGTTTCAATATGAAAAACATTTCTGCACAGATATATGCACATTTTCTTTCCCGTATGCAGAAAAGTAGTACAATCTTCAAGAGGCATACAGCATCTGACTTGTAATTCCTACAGCCTCTTTTGCTTAAGAACAAAATCAAAGCTACTCAAAACCCTGGGTCACATCTTCAGTTAGCCATTTCACATACAACTTTTGAAGAAGAAAAAAAAAGAATTGAATGGGTCTAATCCAAACCCTTTGAAGTAATTTTTTGAGATTCAATGGACTCCAAATCAGGGGTTTGGGGTTTTTTTTTCAGAGTACTTTTCTCGTTTTTTTTTTTTTATTTTATTAAATTTTATTATTATTTTTGGGATTTTTTTATTTTAATAAAATTCTTCACTGCCAGTTCACAGCACTGGAATTATTCTAAACAGGTAAAAACCACTTTTTTTTTGTTATCAAAATCTATTTTTTCCCACTACTGTATAAGATGCTTACATTTTGCATGAAATACCAAAGATGAAATAGAACTGAAAAGAAACTGCTGAAAACTTTTGAGTTACAAAACCCATGTAGGTTGATTTATCCTTTCCATGACTGATGCCATTGTAAAGCCCCGTTTTCTGAAGGTCCAACATATTGAAGGAAAATCCATCAAAATTTATGATAAGTATGAGATATTCAAAAGTTGAAGCAGAGGAGTCCTTTGCTTCAGGACTCCTGAAGACTTTATTGCCACCAGTGATTCACTGTATGACAGGGAGCAATTAACACCTTTGTTGCAGACCACTTCCTTGGTAAAATAAACTGGAATAAGCTGCCTGTGCTGGGAACTGGAGGAGGTGGGAGTGGCAGCTTAGTCGTTTTTGAAATTCGTAAAAATACACCTGGTCTCTAAACTAAGAGTACTTTTTTCCTCCTCCCACAAATTAAAGTATATCTAGATTAAAAAAAAAAAAAAAATGTTGCCAGCACTGCAAAAACACTCAGGTTTCAAGATGCTTAAGAAAGATGAAAAGAAGGCAGAGATCATCATTGTGGTGCTCAGAAGACCAGGACAGTGGATCTAAGAAAGGGCTTACATGGATGCTGTCATATCTATTCCACAGCTCCAGGCTGAGGGCTTTGAAGCTGCCAGGGTGACAGACACAACTAATATTTGCTGCCAGGTTTGTGCAGTACTTTAAGACCCACACTTGGAAAGGGGAGGTGTGCATCCATAACACTTGCATTAAAAGTACCCAAGGCACTTCAGCTGCCCTGTCTTGGCAATTCCAGGTCCCTTTAGCTTTAGAATTAAGTAGGGTTCAGTTGCTATGGAAACAATTTTTAAAAAATTTTTTCTAAATACTTCTGTCAATATGAACACACAGTATATTGCATGTCTCAGCTGACAGAATGACTTATGCCCTCTTTACTTTGACATGAATATATGTATTTATGCAGAAATGGATGGATTGGTTATATGACTGACTGTGCTCCTTTTGGCATGATATGCTCTCATGAACAGTCAGGTGAGAACAGCCCACTTACTTTCACAATAATAAATTAGTTTGTCCGATTCAGAGAGGAAGTAAGAGAGGGGGAAAGGAAAGAAAGAATTAAAGGTTTTTTGCTGTTCTGCTGAAATTCAAGCCACACAATCCCCACACACCCATGCATATAAAAAGGAGGCTCTGGAGATGTAGAAGTTCTATAGAAAAGAAAATTTTAAGACCTGACTGGCCTTTGGTTATGTAAGGAAATGAAGATTGAGCAGCTGCACTGACATTTCTTTTCTGGATAGCAGAGGACTGTAGTGACTCATTCCTCATTGCTATGCCAGCATACCTCTTCTACACAAATTTTGATTAGGGTTAAAAACAAATGAGAAGGCGATGCATTTCAACTCGCATCAGTGTGTCGCTGACAAGTAGCATGAGTAAGTGACCTGCCAAAATGGCCCAAGCCAAAGTATTCTCGTTTGGATAGCTCAAGAGCAAGTATTTCTCATGTGAAATTCAAAAAGGGCATGCTATATAGAAATGAAATCAGGTTTTACTCTTGCGCTGCAAAAGTCCATAGAGCCTATATTCACAGCTGTTCATGTCATATAAAAGAATGCCTGAATTACCATGCACAATGAAATATAAATGGCAAATATAAAAAACTAATATAGTATATGATGAATTAAGTGTGGAGATAAAAACAGACAGCATAATCAGTACCTGCCTCAGGTAATGATAAAATTTGATCAAGAAAGAATAGGTCTGTATGTACGCAGGATATTAGTCAGAGCTCAAAGGGAAATGTTAGTCAGAAACTAAGACTTCCTTAGCAAAGTATGTAAGACACAGAAAAGCTCTGCAGGACTAGCCAGAACATTTTGTGCTAAGCTTCAAGTGCTGCAGTTAGCACTTTTCAGGTAACACCTCATGTTAATTCTTGCTCAGGAAAGGTATCAGTGCCCTCACACACTCAGGTAACACTGGTCCTTCAAAAGACCTTTTGGGCTTTTTTCAAACTCCCATCCACACAGCTTCAAAGTGACCAGGCAGGTATGAAACCTCTCCCAGGTATCACCTAACTCTTAAGGACAGCTCAACTAAACACCATCTGTGCAACAAAAGTTCTTACCCACTCCCTGGATTCTATCCCAGAAGATGCTTCCCTGAGCTTCGCGTTTCTCTTACCCTGAGCCCTGGCCTCTTGCCTTGGAAAAGCAAGGATAATCCCATTCTCAGTGAAAGTCCTCACAAGCCACATCTGTTAAGTGCAAGAACAGCTGACCCTAGAGGGAAAGACACCTTCCTGTGCACAGTAACAAATAAATGTAGCATCAGTGAGAGTCAAATTACTGACCAAGCAATAAAACACAAGTAGAGGCAGCATCAATTCCTTTCTGTGGAGTAATTCCACATCCATCAGCCAGGGAACATTAGTGTTTGACCTAGGGAACATTAGTGTTTGACCTTCTAGTTGGTGGGGCTGGAGAGTTTTCATACTGGCTGTTCCAGAAATGGGATGTTGCATCTGCTTCACTCTTTAGAAGCACAAAATCACGTAACAGTAGAATTCAGAGCACCATCAGTGTTCTAACCTCTTTGTGACAATTAAAAACAGTGTCCTTTTCATTGATTTTCATATACTTCCAGGTCCTGATCTAGAAGGTTATCGTCACCAATAGGAGTTTCTATGCTTATTAAATCTGTCACTGTTTTCTAATGAATGCAATTGTAATGCTGGGTCTTACAACACAGGCATCTGTCCTTGAAACACAAATAGATGTCAAGATTTCTTTTTCTTTTTTTCCGTACTTAGGCCTTTGAACAGTTTTTATCTATTTACAATCTACAGTAACCTGGTAGTTTGCAAGAACTAGATTTGAACTAGCTATGTATGACAGCCAAAGATGTCATTGTTTGTGTTATTAGTCTTATGAGCCATCTGACTCAACATCATAAGAGTGGAACCTCTTAACAAAAGAACAGCTCTTCCTTGCAAGGTAAGACCTGTTTAGTAAAATCATTGTACTTCAGAAAGGTTCGACTTAATTACCTAAGAGTTCCTAGAAAAAAACATATCCAATGGCTCAAAATCTACTCTCAGCTATGCAGAGATAAGTAAGCCCCCAGTGACTTCTGTGGCCATCTATAGCTGAATTTGGCCAATCATATAAATCTTCACTCTTCTGCACGTATAGTGTAGCTTGAGGAGGCAAATGGAAGTCAGCTGAAAAATGCGGAGGATTTGCTTTCCCATTCCAAAGTCAGGGTGTTGGCTGCAGTTTGTACAATGAGATGACATGAAACAAATGGAGTAGGGCTGAAAATCCATCGTACTTAAGAGACCACAAACAGGCACCAGCATGCCAGTTCTCTATAGGGTGGGGCTATTTATGTTCATTCCTATAAATCAACAATATTGCATTTTTTTAGGTTAGCCTAATACACCTAAAGCTACAATCCCAGACATATGAGAAAATGGAGTTGGAACGTCTTTAACCATGCTGGTCCTCCTGGACAAATCCACAATTAATGCATCTACAGTGATAACTAATTGCCTGTAAACATATCTCCAAATCAACATGTTGTCCTTCTGTTTCCTTTCTACCTTGTTGCAGATTTGATAGACTTACAAATGGAGAAAAGAAAACCTTACTTTCTTCCCAAACACTCCAACACAGTGCAGAGCAGAAAAAGACATGTTTGGAGGCAAGAATCTTTAAACTGTACTCCATAAGCAACTGAATGCAAAAATCAAAAGCAACCCAAACGTGTCCTTTCTATGAGCATTGCTGTTCAGGGTGCAATTTCCATTTCACTGACTGGAAGCACTTTTCCTTACATACAGCCAAGGAAATATGTGAGGAAACACTCCTGTATGTAGGGCAGATGGAGGCATGCAGAAATTTGAAGGCAAGGATGAAGAGAGAAATTCAAACCCAAGCTTCTTGCTATTGAAAGGGCCAAGAACAAAGGAAATCACTGTTTTTCTCTCACGCGTGTAGAAATGGATCCAGTGGCTGTTGGTGGTCCTAAGTTTCCAAGTGTGTTACAGAAAACTGTGATTTCTGGTATGAGGCAGAATGACTTTGATGAACTGCTGTTACATGATCACTTGTAACTGCAGCGGACTACAATCAGTGAGTTACAGTCCTCAGTACTATGATCCCCAAATGCTCAGCCTGCCTTGAATTCTTGTCTGACAAAATAATTCCTACTTCACGTCTCCTAGCAGGAGAGTTTCTTCTCTTACCAGAGCTAGCATTTAAGGTTCCATACTAAAACACATAAAAGAAAAGTCACTGCCTAAAGGTTGTGTCACAGTTTCAAGGGGAGCCACACAGCTTAAAAAACCTGACAAATAATCTTGCACAGACTGCAGACACTATCTGATACATATACACTCACAAACACACACAAAGCCCTACACACTCCATGAAGTCTGCATTTATACATTCACAATCTTTCTCAGTCAGCTCTGATGGCATTTACCTTGCCCTGTCAGAGAGCACATTGCAGGCCTGCTGGCTCAGGAGCAGTCAGCCACAGGGATGCTCAGTGACTGCTCCCTCTGCTCCACTAGATACGTGTTCCCAGACATGACTCAAGCATTTAGTAAGTCAAGATGACACACAGCACAATTACGTGTAACCCAGTCAATCAGCATCTATCCTAGCAATCTGCATGCTGTAACCAAGTTTTTTAATCCTAAAACATTTCCCATAAATAAGAAGTGTTTTAACTGAAGTAATTCTTACCAGAAACACGGATTCCCTGTCTGCTCCCAACACAAACTTTTTCACCTTTTTTCTTCCCTTCAGCTCAGATCTGTCTCCACCAGCAGCCAGCTTACATGCACCTCAGCCTGGTTAATGTGCTTTTCTTCCTCTATAAAACATCCTCTTTCTAGGAAGGACAGGGCAGTCAAGGCCATACTGTCTAGCCATAGCTTCTGAGTTTCTGTTTCACACCCTTCTAGTGCCATGCATGAAAATGATGGCCAAAGCAAGGAAGAGGAGTCTAATACAGGGATCATGATTGGAAAGCCAGTCTGCCCACTCCACCATCACCACATGCTGGGGTCTGACCAAGGTCCAGCCCTAACTTAGGGCTCTCTAGCATCTATCGTCCCAGCTCCTAAGATGTTGGGATAAGCCTGCCACTTCCATGTAGGATTATCTGCAAAACAGGCCCTTCATGACCTCATCTGTTTACTCACGGTTCCATGCAGTGGGGCAAACTGTTAAGAGATATGCAGATCCTCTTTTGAGCCAGTACTGGACCAGGATACTCTTCATACAGAAACAGATCTTATCTTCATCCTTTGTATTGGATGCAAGACATTAGTTCGTCTTCAGTGTTTCGATAATTTTTGGGTGAGGATTAATTGTTAGAGATGAAAGAGAGAGATGAAAAAGAAAAGAAGAAAACATTATTACTGTTTGTACCTGTTCCAAGACCTCTCCTCTCCTCCACCTTTTACCCAACCTCTACTCTATTCTTCCTTTCCTTTGTCAAGAGTAAAACAAAACCATCTTTGGGTCCCGCTGGTGTCCTGGGATCCAGAAATCCAGAAGAAGGATAAAAGGAGGTATATCAAGTGCCATAAAGTCATTCATGAGACTAAAGCTGTGTATGTGAGATTCCCATCTCTGTGTGGGCAGCCAGTACAGGTGAATCTGGGAGATGAACAAGACCTGGTGAGCCTTCAGTTATAAGCACAAGTGTCCCCTGTTATGAATACAAGATGGCCTTAGTCCAAATATTCAGGAAGAGCCTAAAAGGTTTCTCTGAAACAGACGCTTGAAGCATTGTCACCACAATAGTCCCCAGTGGTGACCCAAAAGAGAAATATAAACACATTAAAGTCAACAGGATATGGCTAGCTTGAGGCAAGCCTAACACTATGAACCAGCTTTGCTGGCATGTTCTAATATTTTATTCTTACTTACAGTCTTTCCAAGAGCCTTTTCTCAACCCATGCTTATGGTATGTCAGGCTGCTTATAGGTGATGTGTTCTCTTCCCACGGAGTTGCCTTAGAAAATTGAGTGACCAATCTGCAGCGGCAAACTAGTTTTTTCTGGGTTTAAACTGAGCTGTCCAACCCGGGCTAAGGGTCCTTTTTTAACTCTCAGAAAAGAAGAAGAACCTACTGACTCACAACTGAAGGCAACAGTTCATGCAGTAACAGGTAGAAAAAGAGAAGAGGCTTCAAGGGAAAGAGCTCTGAGAGTTTTGCACAAAGAAGTCATAACAGCTCTAGCACTGAATTCCCCAGCTGGAAGTGATACTGCTGTGAGACGTAACTTTAATGTGCATCCTTCGTCTCTGTGATATTGCCGACTTCACATCTATAAATTAATAAGGAAGCTGGCACAGAACATGGTTCACCTATGGGCTAGATACAGGTGAAATCCAGAAACTAAAACTTAAATTACAGTAAAATTAGATGCTATAAGTTATTCAGAAGAATTTAAGTTTGAAGGCTCCCCTACGGATATTTTTGTTCACTTAGAAAAATATTTGTAGTCAGTACAAACCAGGAATTTATTAAGAATCTAAATCTGCAATATGCATTACGAAAAATCAGTAAAATACTAGCTATGCATAGATAAAAATGCAATTTATGGTTGTAAATCAGTAAGTTTATGATAATTTGGAAAACAGAAAAAGACATAGGGTAGTGTTAATAAATCTTAGCTCAGCAGCGGAGAAGTCTTTAGTTATGTGAGGCTTTGCTCTCAGAGAAAGTTCCGGGTAACTTAAATACTTGAGCTAGTTAGGTAGGACTGCTGTTTCACAAAATTGAATATTTTGACATTGATCAGCTAAGGTAGGATTCATCTCACTCACCTTTAGAGTCCCAGTGTTCACAACTGAGGTATTCATGGAGAAAAATAGGTGCTTTTTAAGACTCAGGTTACCTCATGAAATATAGAATTTTGCTTTAGGATGAAAGAAATCATGTACTAAAAGTACCTATTTATCTCCACTGACCACAGAGAGAGTCTAGGATGTCTGATTTGGATGCAAATACCTCCAATATAGAAATCTGCATTAATCATATCTCTACTGAACTCCACAGTAACTAATATAATTGTAGAAATGAGAAACCACACTCCCTCTCCCATTTAGTCCCTCTGCCTTCTTTCATCTATGTTGGGAAATTTCTTGTGGTCCTTTGAAGTGCACGTCTTCTTGTTCTTTTCAAAACAGGTATAATCTCATAAAAGACATTCAATATATTTAGGGCAAACTATATAAAGCAAGAACACAGCTACTAGCTCTGTTACCAGAGAAAGATTCCCTGGAAGCAATCAATCTAATTCATAGATATTGTAAGATCATCAAATGTTCTGGATCAAACTATCTAGGCATCTTAGTTAGAAACTTAGTTAGAAACTATCTGAAAGATTCAATAAGGTCTGAAAACTAAACATGTAAGAAAGATATTTAGAAAATCATTCATACTATTAAATCCAGCATAATATATTTTGAAGTAATGTGGCAAAGATAATGAAAATACTAAAAGCTTCTCTTATTTTTATTCCATCAGTAGAAATCCAGATGGTAAGCAAAAATAATTGAAAATTGTTGTTGATGAGAAGTAATTGGCATTACTGAAACCTGGCGGGACTCATTTCTTGTCTAGAATTCTTAAATCATAGCTTATAACCTGTTTGGGAAAGGCTATGTAAGGAAAAGAGGTTGGAAGTGTGCTCATTTTACAAGGCAATTACTTGCTTTAGAGTTATAACTTAGAACAGCAGGACCTTGAACATACATGGGTCAATGAGTGGGTTCTGATAAGGCATTTTTGCAAATCATCTGACCAACCTATAGAATACACTTATCAGTGATGTGGGATAGGAAGCATGCTGTTGGAGGCTTCAGCTCAGCAGATGCATGCTGCAGGTTTCAATCAGCTTACAGGAAATCATCAGTAGAGTTTCTGATAACACTTTTCTGTATTCTAAAACCAAATCATGCTCTACCCAGTGGGAGGCAACTATTTTATAATAAAGCAGATGACTGAATCACTAGAATGGTAGTTGGCTGTTATCTACAGATCATGAGTAGCAATGCAATTGTGTTCAACATGGGCAAAGAGAGGACAGTTTCAAAGGGCTTTGTAGATAGGCAGACAGACAAACAGACAGTACCTTTAAAGCGGTAATTGCCAAAAGCCAAGAAAAAGTACAAACAAAACTGGAAGGGAGCTCCAACAGCACAAGTAAAAACATAAGCACCTGAAAAAGAATTAGTTAAAAGCTTCACTTCCACAGCAAAGGAAATGACCAAAGACTTGGGACATTATATGTATGAGAAGAGACCTAGCAAAAAGACAGCAAGTGACAACACACATGTGAACAAACACCAGTGACGGTAATTTACGCTAGCAACTCCAGACAGTAGGGAAGGAAGAATAAAGAGGCAGCATTGAACTCAGAACTATCAACTCTAGTGCAATCAGAAGCTTTTGTGCTGTTTGTGTTTGTTCAGTAGATCAACTAGCCAGGCATCAACCTGAAGAAAATTGCAGGAAAAATGAAAAACGAGCCAACTGATAAAGTATTAAGATAGAGAAATAAAAACCTAATGACAACAAAAATCACTTAAAAGAAAATCTCACCAAGGAAACCTTATTTCCTCCTTTGAGGAGATTTTGTTTTATCACTAAATGTAACTTCAGAGACCAAGAGCACTTTTTTCAGCATTTGCTGTAGCATTGTGGAAATTTCCGATTAAAACTGACACTGTAGAATATGGCACACCTTAGATGGGATAACAGCTCGGCTGGGCCAAGAAGTATTTGTCAGATAGTGAAAATTTGCTGATGGGAGTTTTTTCCGAGGAGTCTATGACCAGCAGTAAGTCTGATCCTGCTCCACTTTTTCATTAATTAATTGGAATAAATATTTAAAAATTGATTAAATCTTCACCTTAGACAAAGACCAGTGGGAAGCAATCACTAGAAGACTCAGGTTTACTCAAACAAAACGTGTTTAAGTATATTCAAGCACAACATAATATGATTGAAAGGAAGAGTGTGTGTGCCATCCACAGAGTAGGGAAAATGTCCCTCCAAAACAGCTCTTGCAGTGAAAGTGGATAAAAAATTCAGTACATGCTCCTTGGGCAGTTTTGTAGGAAAATGGGCTATTACAATCTCTGGACATGTAAGCAGCAGAAGTAGGAGGGGTATTGGTATGCTGCCAACAGTTTAAGGGGCCAAATTTTGAGAAGGACATTAGAAAACAGAAGAAGGTGAAGCAAAAGGTCATAAAAATTGACTTTGAGAGCTGAAGAAAATGTGTTAAAGTGAAAAAATTTAACAGCTCAAGTAATTTAGCTTTTGAGAGGTCAGGCTGAGAGTGACATGATTGCAGTCTAAATACTTTCAAAGGGAAAAAATAGAAAGAGCTAAAGGGTTCTTCAACAAAGACAGATATAAAAAGAACCATAGCTAGAAATGAAGCCAAATATGAAATCATGCAACAATTTGTAATTGCAAAAGTGATTAGCCACCGGGAAAAAAATATAAAATAAAGTCCATCTTCATCTCTTGATGTCTTCAGATCATGAGTAGATGCCTTTGTGAAACACATTGCTCCGACAGAGAAGTTATTTTTTAAATCAATGTGTTCAGCTAATAGCCAGCCTGGGAATTAGATCCATAGGAATTTTCTATTTTGCCTACAGCTCTTTTCTTCAAAAAGGCCAGCTCTCTGACTTGGGCAGCAGTCTTCCCATCCTTACTCTTATTCCCCTGTTTCTCCAGTGGCAGATGCCCAGCTCTGCTTTTTTCCTATAGGAAGGAGATTTCTACCATCTGCTGCTGTTTCCTTGGGGGGGGATACCAATTGATCAGCCACTGTGCTAGGGCAGCAGAGATCCTGTGGAGCTCTTGTGGGGGAAGAGACCTGAAACCTGCTGTAGCCCTATGGCTACTAAGATCAGACCTCGTTGCTCTCCCTCTAGTAAGTTACTGAACTTTGAATAATGAGAAGTGCAGAAAGACACTCATTTTGACAAGGTACAAAGTAATTCAACTAGCATAACTGGTATGCCTAAGTTTAGATATAAAATCAAGCCCGATAAAGGAATACAGGATATACAGGAATACATCCTTTCTAATACAAGAAAGATGGACACATCTTTTCTTAAAAAAAAAAAATCTAATTATCTT
This sequence comes from Machaerirhynchus nigripectus, assembly GCA_013397975.1. Classification (NCBI taxonomy): domain Eukaryota; kingdom Metazoa; phylum Chordata; class Aves; order Passeriformes; family Dicruridae; genus Machaerirhynchus; species Machaerirhynchus nigripectus. Next base: position 1,768,508 of record VZRQ01009106.1, on the reverse strand, counting down.
TGAAAGTTTTTGGAAAGAGGCTTGTTCACCTAACTCAGATGCCCACAGCTAGGTAGAGGATACCCACCTCCGGAGAGAAACGTCCACTGGTCTCTACTGAGTAAGCAGAGTGTTTAGACCTGAACATTAGAAACGTGATTAATCGAGTACTCTGTAATGTATAGGCACAAGTCAGATCCAGATCAGGTACATGACATATCCTTTGCAGGCTGGACCATCTAAGGAGTTCTTCTGCCCTTAAAACCCAAGACTTCAAATACCTTTCAAGTGTTGCAAGGCTTATAGGGAGAAGTACTTTATTTTACTAGACCAAGTGATGTACCACAGCTATATATCACCACTACTACTGAAAGGAAGAGCAGAGGGAGAGCTGCCACTTGTGAGCAGGGAAATACAGTGCTTGGTCACAAAGATATCTGACAGGCTCTGTGAAGGTGGAAAAAAACCTTCCAGACTTCCAAAAATTTAGAAAAGTAGTTGAACATTTTCAGGAATTTTGGTTTAAATGCTCATATTTCTTTAATCTTAAACAAACCAGAAAAAAAGAAATTGGGACATCACCTTTCAGTGTCTTATCCCCAGTCTCTCACTGCAGCCACAACGGCAGAGCAGGGCTATATGCTCCCCTCCAGAGTCCCAACACAACTACTCCTTCCCAGCAACATGGGCAGATAGTGCTGTGGCTTGAATGGTGCATATATTCCAATCCCAGTTTTACCTTATATTATTTCCCTTGAGGTATACCTGGAACTTACTAAGACACTGAGCATTATTCATTGATCAAACCACCTGTTTCATCCTAAGAGTTGTCCAAAACCCTTTTTTTCTTGAGAGAGACATCAGTCTGTACCTCTGAGTTATAACCTGCTTTAACCTGCATTTGTTTTGGGTTTGGGGTTTTTTGGCATGGGGAGGTAGGTTGTGAGACGAACGTGGTGATTTAGGTTTCACTTTGAGGAGAGACACTGCAGTTACAATGTCTTTCAGTTTTTGAAGTATGCTTTCAGTAGCAAAATACTGTCAAATTCAGGCATGTTTATACTTTCTCCATGAATTACTAGTTGTTTGCAATGCTGTGGACAAGTTTTGCTGACAAACACTTTTAAAAAGGGACAAATTTTCATCCAAAATGTGTAACATCATGAAAATCAGGGCTTTCATGCAAGAACAGGTTTTTTACATACTACTTGCCTTCCACGATTTAGACAAGCTATCGAAAAACATGTAACACAAAATAATCTAGTTATTGAATAGCTCAGTGGATCACAGACAATATAAAGTCTGACTCTTTTTTAATTCAAACCATCTAAAAAGCATTTATGAATAATGTACATGCTCCTGTGCTACAAAATTTTTCACAAATGATTTTTGGAGAGAAAAAAAAGAGCTAAAGCTGCAATGCATTTTTTTTTTAATAACCAATTCAATCAGAATTACTTCAGGAAATATTGTTCAGCATTAGCTAGTCATCATACCATGTACTTTTAGGGAACATATTAAATCTATAAGTGGTCCATCAAAAAAATGATAATTCAGCACTATAAAGTAATTTGAAGACATGCTTTTAAATATATGGTGTTTAGGAGGATATTGAAACACCCTCACAATTCTAAAACATGCTTCATTGTCCAAAGAGTGCTGAGATTTAAGCTGGCTCATAAGTGTTAAGCAATCAATTCTTGTAGACACAGCTTCAAAAATGCTTCCATTTAGTCTGGTTGAATTACAAATGAGTTATTTCATTAGCTGAATTATTATTTTGGGATGAACTCCAGAACATTAAAGCTTTACATTTAACCTTCATTACAGCCCAGAATTGAATTAACCTCTCTTTCCCATATAAAAGTCGCTAATGCACTTTCCTTGTAAAATGCAAATGTCATTACACAATGTTTTGCAGAAAGCACTTAGAAAAATTCAGTAGAATTAGGGTTCATAATATTTTGGTGCCTTCATTTAAAACACTACAGTTTAAGAAAATTAGTTCATCTTCTTTCCTCTCATTGAATACTGACACTTGGAGGAACAAGTACGTCTGATTTACTTGCTAAAATATCAGCTCAGTATCTCAGGGCAGCAGCTCAATTCTGCTGTAACAAACGCTGTTCAAACATAAAGGATTATATGGCAAGTTCTGTGTTCAAGGTGGTTATGGGAATCAATCAGGACTTTACTTTCCCTAAAATCTTAAGAACGTCTTTGAAGCCCCTCTGGGTTTAACTTTTTCCTGTTCCCCATTCAGAATTAGAAGAGAAATAAGAGAATTAAAGCATAAATTTGCATGTGGCTGGAAATAGGCTGAATTGAAACCATAGATACTATGGTAGATGAGTGTCTCTACCTCTGATGCCTATTATCTTCAAATCATGACTGAAGATCCCAAGGGACGTGGGTTGTTTCTCCAGTCACATTTCACCACGTTTTGTTGTTAGACAATAGTTAAGTTTGAAAGTAGACTATTGTGATTTCAAGATTTGGCTTTGTTCTGAAAGAGAACAGGAAAATTCTCCATAAAATGCAAAGAAAAAATCTGCAAAAAGCTGCACCTCAATTAGTTATTAGCTAATTTAGTATTAGTCATTAGCTATTTCTTTAGAATATGAAACACAATTATGGAGGGTAAAGTGAAACAATGCTAATCCTGAAACAGGGCATTTTAGCAGGAAATATGTTAGAACTTTTCCTTTTTTCTTTTTTCTTTTTCTTTTTTTTTCCTTTTTTCTTTTTTTTTTTTTTCCAGTTTATCGGAAACACACAAGATTGTACAGAATATAAATTTTTATGAACAACGTGCATGGACTTAACAATTTCAGGTTCAAATGGCAAAAGTGAACTGGACATTGCTTGTAACATGATGACCACAGACATGAGATCTGATAAGCTGAAAAGGTTGAGAAGCTGAGGAAGCACAAGGAGAAGAGAGCAGTATCTAGCTGGTGATAATAATAGACATAAATTGATTGAGCAAATTGCTTTTACTGGTGCAACATAGTCAAATCTTAGGATCATAGTTACTGTTCCTGCTATGGCAAATAGTGAATAACATGGTTCATTTTTGTATTGAGTCAGAAGTATACTCACCTGGAAAAACTACAGAGGGCAGTTTTGCAGGGCTCAAAATCCATCATAATTCCGAACAAGTTTTCTAACTGTAGATGTGACTTTCCCAAAAGAATTTTGTTTTCTGACCAGCTGTATTTTCTTGCATTCTGAAAACAAGAAACATGCAAGAAACCCATGCCTCAGAGCTGAATGAAGAAGTTTCCAGAGACCGTCAGCCTACACCATCTGACAAGGATCTCAGAAAAGCCACATCCACAGAGCCCTGGGCTTATTGAAGATTTTCCTTCTCTTGTCATTAGATTTTTCTGAAATGATCCAAATTCTGAAAAACAGTCAATATGGAAATTGTTTTAGAATAAAGAAGAAAGTACCACCAAAGTGTATTCAAAAGTAGCTCATGGTAAGTTTTCTAGACTGACACTAATATCAGAAAGAAAATGGGTAAGGATGAAGAGCACAGATAAACCCACCAGAAAAGAATACGGCAATTTATCAAGTATATTGTTTTATTTTAATGGTACGATTTCAGATTATCAGATTCTTTCACCTGTCCAGCAGATAATTGAAGGAACATTTTCACATTTTCTTTTATCCCCTTCAAATTTATCCCCTACATTAAAATGAAGCTTTTACAGTTTTGAAGAGATATTTAAGAGGAGTTAGTCTGCAAAGCTTAATTGTTTGTTTTCTCCTGGGGGACTTTTGCACTTGTTTTGAACCATTCTTTGGACGTGGCTTTCAATTATGAGCCAAGATTCAGATCCTTGTATAGACAGACCTTACACTGTCCATAAATCCTGGAATTTCACAACCATCAGACAGACTCTTTAAAAGCTTTTATGAGAAAATACGGTTTAGCATGGAGACAGCTGGTACTTAAATTATCCATGTGAGAGAAATTACTTTTATTCATTCACCAGATGCTTTATTCATATATAGATTTTTAAATTAATAATTCCATAATACTTGCAGCTATATAATCCTAAGATCCACACAGTTTTGCTCAATGACATTAACAAGATTTGACATCTCTTTTTATTTCTTGCAAATAGTGAAGCACATTTTGCCAATTCCCATTTTGATGAAACATTACAACAGATAAAGGAAAAATAAAAAAAGTCAGTGTCTGCTGACAAGATGAGTGGAGTTCATCAAACTGTTATTCCTGCCTGTAGTCCAGGTACAGACCTCAGAATCATTTGACTAGGAAAAACATATTGGTCAGTCACATGCACATGTACCCGGGCTACTCACAAACTCTTCTGTGTTATATTTTTAAAACCAAATAACTATGAGTCAGAGATACCTGAAGAGGTGGGGAAACACTTCTTGGCTACTAAGATAAATTGAACAACAGAAAGTTTAAGGAAGAAAAATAGGAAAAATGGGGAATCAAAAAAATCCTGGAACATTCTAGAAAATTATCTGCGTTGACATGGCTGGCATTTATTACATCAAAGAGGTGGAAAAACAGCTGAGCTGTCTTGAGCAGGGACTTTATGGAAACAAACATGCAAACTGAGGTTTGTTCAGAAAATGTTTATTCAATCAAATAATGTTGTTCTTCCTTGCAACCCTGAAATTATTTTTTCCTGTTTTCTTCTTTCCACTTGAATACTTCTTCATTACTCTTCAATTTTCTTGTCTTGATCATTACAGCTTCCTTCTTCCAGGCCTCACTCCATTATGTATTCTCTTTGAAAACATTACTGTTTCTCACTTTGAATCCCTGTACTGGCTAAATTCTACTTTACCTGAATTCAGGATCCTTGTCTCAACTCTGAGGCATCCCGTAACACTTGTTGCTGCTTCAGCATTCCTATTATTTCCTCTGCTCTTAAGTCTTCTGCCTCACACTCATCATTTTGTATAAACGGCATTCCTAATCATTTCCTGGACTGATCAAAACCCAACCTGTTTTCATCTAAATCCTCATTTAATGTACTTGCTGTGAGAGCTATCAGGAGTCATTATAATATCAAAAAA
>VZRQ01009106.1:1626489-1763448 GCA_013397975.1 Machaerirhynchus nigripectus | reverse complement strand
AAAAAAAAAAAAGAAAAAAAAAGAGAGAAAAGAAACTCAACAAAGCAACAATAACAAAAATGTTTTGAAAGCTACACAAATGCAGGACTTTGTGTGTGTGTTATAAATACCAAATATTTTTAGCATCTCTAAATGGTTGGCTGCTTAGCAGTTTGTTTTCTTCCAACCATGTAAAACCCAACAACAATACATAAGTTAGTCTCCATCTCTCTCCCATTTTCTCCCTGTGCAAAGTTTTCAGAAGGACTGACTTTTGACACGCCACTCTCCAACTACAGGCTTTCCAACTTTAAAGGCTTAGAAATACGTACAGGTTTTTCACCGTTCTTCCAAGATATTTCATGGACAAAAGTGGCAATAATAGGTTTTTCACTGAGAATTAAAAGATGGCAGCTCTGTTATGAGAGAGAATGATCCACTTACCAAGTACCAGCACTCAGTCAGGGAATACGTATGAACGTTTGAGTCCATGAATCTCTGAGTTTTTTGCCTAAGATAATGGAATACCCATCTTCCTCCAAATGCATTTCAAATATTTGCAGCTAGGAATCAACCCCAGCACCAGAAATTATCTAATTTCCAACCCTGCAGCAAGACTTTAAGGATGGAAATTAGCCCCAGCTGCACTCTTCATTTTTATGAGTTGTCTAAGCTTGAAGCACAGACCAAAAGCATCCCATGACTGACCTTAAATAGATGTTCACCCAGATGCTACTTAAGCAAAGGATGTAGTCACATTCAGCAGGAAAATGGGGCCAAACTGCAACCACAGGATTTCAGAGGCCTGTTGGTGGTCACTTCTGTACATGGAACATATCCACTGTATGCAGATCCTGCAGCTGCTGGGGGGAAATGCTGCAAGTTGATTTTTAAGTGGGTTCTCTCCCCTGACTCTGAATTTTTAACCAATTTTCTTGATTTTTAATTTGGTATAGACTAAAAACACACTTAAATTGCATCAGTCAGTTTCAAACAAAGCAACTTCATTGGGTAAGAAGTGCAGGAAATACTTAGTAGGTACTTCTACTTCATAATCCCTTCCATGGATACTGTGATACTAAAGGTTGTAGCAACAGCCAGAAGTCCACACTAGAACAGCTCATGGTGACTTGTGAGACTAGTAAAACCACAATTCGAGCAATTACACCCTGGAATACACCATACAACTCACCCATCACAATCTGAACTTTTATAGTAACAGGAGAAACCTGCCTCTGTCAAGGCAACTTTCTTGCATATGTTCTCAATGCCAGAACACAGAGAATGTGTCTTCCAGCGCTCTAGGAAGCATGACTCAGAACAGGGGAAAGGTTAGTAACAGAAAAACTTTACATTCTACCCTCTGCTTATATCATCTCTGGCTTCTGATCTAGTTTTCACATCATCGAGAACTGTAATGTTTACCCACCCAGGGCACAGATGTGTTATGAGGATTAGTTAGTACCTAATTACTTGAATATTTAAAGTGTTACTCCTAATGTCCTAATATTATCAGCAGTACATTTGCATATGGTTTTATTTATGCTCTTGACATTTGCTTTCCAGATTTTATCAGAGTTTATAAACAATGAAAAAACATTGCTGCCAGGCCCTATTACACACTTCCATGTGATGACTTAAACACTCTCAGACTCCTCAGGTTTGTTGAAGTCATAACCACCTAACAAGTTTACTGAACTGCTGTCTTTGAATCAGACCCTTCTATAAAAGGAGAAATGACATTTTTATCTTACAAAGTGTTCTTTCTGTATAAAAGAATTAGTTCAATGTCACTGTAACAATAGCAATTTTAGTTCTTTGAATGAAGAAAGAAGGAATTCCCATATCTCTGCAGCGATCACTGCCCTGTTACTTTGGTTAAATGTGTGCCTCCAGAGTACTACAACAGCCTCAGCAGCTGGGTGCAAAAAAAGGTGATCTCTGATCTGATGCCCCTGAGACAGGGTATTTTATGTGCAGTGGAATTCTCTGCAGAAAATAAAAAGGAGAAATAATAGCTCTGCAGAGATCTTTCCCTTAGATGTTTTGGCAGACTGGTCTATTCCATTCATATACTTTGGAAAAACTTTGACTTTCAACATAAAATATTCAAGTTTCATTATTTCCCCATATGCAGACCAAAGCCCACCAGTTACAGTCATGGTCTCAGTGTTCAGGGTTTCCTTGGAAGTGTGCACACACATCTGTGCATACAAGTGTGTGTGCCAGGAGTGAGGGGGTATTGACTGAAATTCTATGTTTATTTCCATTAGCCTTCTACTGAAGATAATGTTTTAATAATAATAATAAATATTTCCATCTTAAATGAAATATGTTAACTTTGTCGCACATCATTTGTTCTCAATATTAACTGCTTAAAACCTCCTTGGTCTTCTAATTCAAAGCTGTCTCTTATGGCCTCTGGACATCACAACTTTATTCTCTCTGATCTCCTCATTTACATGCATTCACTCACATGCACAAACACGTACACATTTCATTGCTTTCAAATAGCTCCCACCCCAAGAAAGCCTGTGCTCTAAACATGGACAATCACAGTAAAACAGTGCGTTTAGATTACATTTAATCACTCTAAACCAGTAATTTTAGAGCTTAGGAGGAAGCATTTGGTTCAACAGCTGATCTTTGCGATGACAAAACTATTGGAGCAATAATATTTTTGCTTACATATGAGCAAAAGCCTTTCCTAACTTTCCAGAACTGAGAGGATTTGGGAACCAGGAAAAGTCTTAGTTTGTGCAAACTGAGGATCTGATTGCTTGGGTTTTTTCCTATTTAAATTGGATTAAAAAAATTCCACTGAATCATATAGAAATGGGCTGAAGGAGGTTGTCTAGTCAACACACACACCCTTCCCTCCTATTCAAATATTTTGCATAAATCTATATCCACAGGTTTTCCTGGTAATATTTTATAAACATAGAGGAAGAGGACCGAAAGCCTGCCATGATTATGATCTGGAATACAGTTTAGGTTTAGTATGGAGTACATGACAAAATTTTTTGTGTATTGCGCAAATATAGAGTCCATGAAAAGGCTAACCAAAAAATGAAGGCACAAGCACAAGACAGCTAAATCTAAATGGGCCTATAGGGATTGTCTAAATCTTTGTCCTCAATTTCTGAGACACTGAGGTATCTGCATAATTCGCTAGGTCTGATGCTACTTGTTTATATACATATTGTTCAGGCACATGCTGAGCCTCTAAAAAGAAAATGTCTTACAGAAACTTGTCTGTGTGTAATCAGCAAACCTTCCCTTTTCCATAAGGGATATAAATTATATGTAATTATCTCTTCAGCAACTACATGGGTGATTATCTGTTTCTCTGGAGCTTATCAACAAATTAAAGATCTTATATTCACCACTCTCCATATACCAACTGTGCTGCTCTGGTAGTCCAGTTAAGAAATATTTTAATATCACAAAAGGGATTGAGGAGCAAAGAATAAATCTATCTATATAAATAAGCAACCTGGTTTATATGGTGGTTTGTTACATGATAGGACTTAAGAGAATTCCAGTAGAAATACAAAGATGCTGACATGCTCCAGAATATACTGGGTATCCATTCTTCCTGTTACAAAAAGCCAAAACGTAAAGTAGCATCTATCCATTTATGTTGAAAGTTTGACATTTGCCAAAGCCCTTACTAGTTCCTCACAAACAACCAAACAGGCTGGTGTTTGGATTAGGATGTCATAACCAGTAGCATAAAGGAGCCAACACAGTAAACACAGGCGATCCTAAGCGTGCAAAAGCCTTTGGGAACAAGAGCATCCACTGGCTAGTCTTCCATGGTAACCACAACCCATCATGCTGAAAACTATTTAAAGAACAGCTTTGATGTGGGACTCTTGTTGACCTTCTAGATAGTGATCTAGATAGTCACAAGTGCTGCACTGAAGAGTCTGAAAGGTCTGCTCTGCCTCAGTTTCCAACATTGCCAAAGAACTTTGCTACAGTGCACTGTCCTGCTGAAAGGCTCTCAAAGCATTAGCTACTTCCCAGACTTAATATGCCTTCCATCAGGATCACTAACAGATGATTTCTGCTAAGTTATGGAACTTTTGCATTCAATAATTCCTAAAATAAGCTTGCTGAGAGTAATTTTCTAAAATACAGCAAACAAACAAAAAATATATCAAGTTATAAAAAGCGATGAAGCAGTTGCAATGAGTCAGCCTGGAAGCACCAGTTTAGGAGATGGCAATTATAATATCTGCCTATGAGTCCAATCAGAACAGCTGGAATGTTACATATCAAACCTCACAACAAACTGCTGCAGATCAAGAATTATTCAGTGAATCAATTTGAGTGGAAGTACCTCTGAGAAGTCATGATCTCTTGTGGATAATTCATGAACAGGAAAAGGCCAAATTCATAAAATTATTCATTATAAATTATTCACCCTCCTCTTTGGAGATATGAAGTGTAAAATTAAGTGTTTAGTTTTGATTAAGTGAGGAACTGAACATCATAAATACAGCATTTGACTCGATAGATCCCAGGAAATTAACTGCTTTTGGAGGAAGGAGAATAAACTTTTCTTTCTATTGCTCTTGAAACTTGATTAGCTGTTTCCACAGTGATTGTGTACACAGAGCCAGATCCCAAAAGATGCTGAGCTTGTAGAACTCCCACCATCTTCAGCTGTAGTTACTCAGCACATTTCAAGTTCATCTGCAAAACACCATATGCAAAGTGCTAAATTCTGGCATTTTTTCTTGGAAAAGCTCATCAAGTTAAAGAAAGCACTGATGAATGGTAGCAAAATTTTACCAGAAATTTCACTAGCAATCCCTTACCTTCAAATCTTCCTTTCTCAGGACACCTTTTTTGTTGATTCAGCTGCAAATACCAGGTTCACTATTCTTCTCATTGATGTTTATTTCTGCACATGAAAAAACTTTTCCTTTTGAAGAGCTGGTTTTTTTTTTATTTTCTCAACTCAGAATTATTTAATTCCTCTTCCACCCATTGCTCCATACACAAAGCCAAGTATAAAACACGCAGCTTCAGCTAGACTAAAAAAACCTCAAACATCCAGATTAGAAGACTCCTTGAATGTTTGTTCAAGGAGTCTTCTAATTTTTAAATACCATTTTTGAAATACTTCTAATTTTTAAATACCATTTTTGAAATTGCATTTCCCACTAGGGTAGTTTCTTAATATTTTTCTTCTATGTTTTAAAATGCACTGTAGATTTTCTCTCTCTTGTTATTAATTACGTAGCATTTGCTTTTTGTCAAATTGAAGTGGGCGTTTTTTGTTCAGGCCCCAAAGTGCCATCATCAGACAGAATCTCCCATTTCTTCCTTTTCTCTCTCCTGCCTGCTGCTGTGTTGTCTTCAGTTTTATTTCCACTGTTACCCATAAACACCCTCTTATAGTGCTAAGATACTAATGAAACACTGAAACTGCAGACAATAATTACTGAGAAGAGTACACATAGATTTTCCTTTTCAATCTCATTTAGATATGACGGGAAGTGCATTTTAGTACATTTCTCTCATGAAATCTACATAAAGTTTTTTCATATAAATATTCTTTTCTAGTTCCTGCCCATATAAAATCACGTCGGAGCAAGGAAGAAAGTAAAAGTTGACGTGAAAGCACACAGCACACCACCCTGTTCTGAACAAAACTAAACACAACAAAAATCAATGAGATGTGAGGTCAAACGATGGCCGTGCCTTAGAAGCTGTGCCACATGCAGTTACCTCTTAGAACTGACACCTGAATTCCTGGGGATCTGAACATAGGGAGCAGAGAACTGGATGCAGAGAGATACAGCTGAATTTGAACAAACCACACGGCCAGGACAACACCAAGGTCAAGGGAAGATTTAGTACTCTTCGTATTTAAGCTGAACCACTCTCCTCATCCTTTTGCAAAGTTGAATCACTTACAGTTTTCCTAGGGACTCAGACAGTGGTGGACAATCAAAGGAGCAGACCACAGGAATGAAAGATTACCAACAGTCATCATCAGTGAATGTTGGCCCTTTCATGAAAAGCAAAAATCCTTCATCCTTCCCAGCCCCTGAGACTTTTGCAGTCCCTGAAGGCACTTTTGAAGCTCCTCAGGTCTCTTTAACGAAAAGGAAACTTGTCCAAGGTTATCACAGTTAGAGTGAGGATTGATGTGTCTCATCACTCTGGGCTCAGAAATATTAAATTATGACAAAAAAAGAAGCATTTTCTTTCAAAACTACTTAAAAATATTACATCTCCTAAAAGAGAGGCTGTGGACCCTCGTTTGTTTCACTTACTTATCAACCTACAGCTTTTCCTCAGGAGGAAAGAGTAGTCTTTCTCTAGGGTTTTGAAGAGGAAAAAATGTAACTCATTCATTGCCAAATGTTCCACTCCACTGACAGGACACTCTTTTGTAGACTGCTTGTTTTTCCAACATCACACACACCATTTTAGCAATAAAAATTAATTCCTGTCTGCTAGCTTTGCAGAATTCCATTTCAAAACCCATCAGCTTAGGAAGTAAATTTAAAGCCTGTCTCCTGTCAAAAGCAAGCAAGCTTTCACCCTTACCCTGTTAGTCTGGCATCTCTCCAGTCTAGATCCACATTTAGGAGCAATATTAATTTCTGTTTCTCTCAGTTGCAGCTGTGCAGGGATAAAAAAAAAGTCATTTTTCTATTCTGGCAGGATAGAACATGCTTTTTAATTTGTCACTAGATCAAGTTAATGACCAAGTATGGAAATTACTCCTTGGAATGACCTAGAGTCCAACTGAAGGTGGGAAGTGCACTCTCTCCTTGTGCTGGAGCTTTTCTCACTGTTAGCAGAGCAGCAGTCATACCTTTCAGGTATTGCAGAGAGAACCTTACCTAGCCCTGAACTTTGCAGGTGTCAGCAGTCCAAGCTGCATTTCCGCATCGATTAAGGATAACTAAAATTGGTGAAATGCAAACCTTTCTGCAGATAGGAAATTAGAGGATATCTGCCCAGCTGAAGAACACTGGTAGGAGTACATCACCTTTCACTTATCCTTACCAGCACAATCCACATTTTCTTTGTGAAGCATGTTGCTGTAGACAAATGCAATTTGCACAGAAACACACACCATGCGACAAGACATCCCTTGCAGGATGGCTGCAGGAGAGTGGTAGCACCACTGAGTGTTAGTGCAGATGGCACCACACATGGAAATTCAAACCCAGTTCTAAAACAATGCATGTGTACAACACCAACTGCACCTCCAGTCTGTTGCAAGGTAGGTAGGTAGCAAGGGTAATTGAACATCTGCTAGATTTTGGTCCCATAGTTATTTCTAATTGGGTTCTTTCTCTCTCTGAACCTGAATTGATAGCTGGTGTTTGGTCTAAGCACTGTTTTAAACATTTCTGATGGTTCTGGCACATTCCTTTATGAGGCACCAGATGTGCAGGTACTGAAATAGCTGCTGTTGATTTCTACCTATAGGGAAACTGGAAGATAAGTAATTAAAAACTAAAATAAAATAAAAACTTTATTGCATTGTAATCATTAAAAAGAAAAAGAAACATTGAAAAGTGGGTTAACCAGGGGCAAGGGGAGATTTCTATTTTGAAAAGCAGTTTTGAATTTCTCCAGGCTTGACAGTCCATCTGGACATTGCTAGATGCCTAGTTACATCAGCACATCATGTTTCATTTCAGTTCCCATATTTTATTGCTTTTAAAGTGTCTCTTACAGTCTATTTCCACTACAACATATTCCTAAAGTTCCATATTATATTTTGTCAGAAGAACATCAAAGAGTAGCACGAGTTGATTAGTGCAATGCTCAGGCCACCAAGAAAGCAGTGATACCTATTCCTCTCCTTCTGCCTGTTATTTTCTTGGTTCCTTCATCAGCATCTTCCCCGTATAGTTCCACACAACTTTAGTTATTTTTTATACCTACTGGCAGTAGTTTGCTACTCACGTACATCTAGGAAAAGAGGAAAAAAAAATTGTTTATAAATGTATCATTATACAGCCGATCTTAAATTGCACAACTATTAGCTGTAAGTATTGACTATTGTCAGAGCTCTGCTGTGGCCTGTGAAAAGGTCAGGCCTTTTCGTTTGTGTTCTTTTTATGTGAGGAATACCAAATAATAAAATACACAGTTTATCAGGCTGCTGAGATTTTGTTTTCCCCCAGACCTTCAAACAGACACCAGGTTGGAATCTTCTTTTCTGTTATTATAGGATCAAAGTGATTTTACTTTCTTTTCTTTCTTGAGGTAAAGAATTTAATTTCCCATAGTAGCACCCAAAATGAATAGTCTCTATTTTCCACATAAACATTATCCAAACAGTTATATCGTTATAAGCTGCCTGTACTTGTATCCTTAGGATGTCAATAAAGAGTAGTGCTTTTGCTCAGAGGACATGATAGAAATAATAGCTCCTTACTGGTCTATCAAGCTAGCTAACAACATTTTCAAAGCACCGAGTACTTCATTTAAAGGAATCATATCCAAATGTAGAAAGAGATTGACCTTAGGACTCCTTGACTTCTAATAGTGATCCACATTCAGCACTTTAATAAACCATCCATTTTATTTACTTTTCCTAATTAACTACATGAAATTTTAATATTATGCCACATAAATCATATAAATGGAGCCAGCCAGGTCCACTTATACACCCTCACAATTTTTCAATAGGTGTCAGGTGTTTTTCTGAAGTTTAATTCTGTGTTGTTACACCAAGCACACCATCTTTTAAACAGCCAGAGAATTTCATACTGCCTTAGGAAGAAGAACTATAAAGCACATGAGACAGAATCCAGCAAGAGACTCTCAGCCCATCATTTTTAATTCTTCTGCTACTTAAAAGGAAATATCACAGCAAGATAAAACCAGAGGGAAATAACCACTACCTTTTCAGTTAAAAACATGGTAACAGAGAAGTGTACAAGTTATTTGGGCATTTGCAAACTGCAGCAGTGATGCCCTTATTTACTTATCCCAAACTCCACAAAAGAAAACTTCAGCTACTGCTGCAGGAAGGAAGCAAGGCACAAATATGCCTCACTTTTCTGGGGTAGGGTTCTATAACTACTAAGATGCTTCAATAAAGGTCAGTCTTTAGCTCTCACACCAAAAGCTTGCTACAGAAGCTTTATTTCCTCCCCTTCCCCCCCCCAAAGTAACCTGGGAGGTTGCAAAACCTCATCAAATACCCTTGAACTTTTCCATGTAAATGCAGGGGGAAACTGAAAACTTGAAATAATGAGTTTGGCAATGCAGGTCTATGCAGAATCCTAGTTCTTCAAAGGGATAAGGTATGTGGTAAAAGACAACTAGAGACTTGCTGAAGAGCTTCGGGGACTGTTTTTTTCTGCTCACCTTTTCCTCACTCCCTAAATGCTGCAGACCCTTAGGCTGCAAACACCTGTTAGCAACTCCTCCCTCACCTGGCATTGCCAACTCTCCAGCTTTTGCCAACCCATTCAAACCCAGTAATCGCCATGACAAATATTCCAAAGTCTTACATGATGGTCCTGAGGAAGGATGAATTTCGAGACTTTCATACCCCAAACAACGTACTTCGTTACCCACAAAAAACAATATTCCAGACTGTAACATGGTACCCTCCAAGCTGCAACCCACATTCCCTTCCAAATTTCCTGTACTAGGGCAGGAGCACCAAGCAAAGGGCAGAAGGCAACACCTCAACACCACCATTTTCAATGGCATCAGTCACTTTTACTGAGGAGCATCAAGAGTTTTACTGTCCTTTCTGCGATACTGCTCCTCTATGCCACACTGGAAGACACAAGACTGTTGGTGAAAGGAGAAGCAACCTGGTGTGCCTGTGGAAAACAAATAAATAAATAAAATCATACACACAATGCCATGCAATAAACAATACTGTTGCCTCCAACTGACAAGTATTCCCATTTTATTATTATAACATCATCACCTAAGGACTCTTGACTCTAAAGCCCTAAAACAAAGTTTCACCTTGCAGGTTGTAGATTGCATGTCTTTGCTTGCCTTGTTTCCAGGAACTTCTGTAAATCCATGAAGAAAGGCACAGGACTTAGTTGATTCACCTGGAGGATGGAAAGGATGACTTACAGCACCTTTCAACTCCTACAACCTTAATTTCTGTGATCCTGTTAAGTGGTACTAGCATGGCAAATAAGACCATTGCTGCTTCAAAGGGTTTATTAGTTTTGAACAAAGACATGAAACTGCTTCAGGGTTTGCATTAATATTTAGGATTTATATTTCTTCACAATGGTGGGCAAAGAGTTTCATCCGTCTCTCTCTGGAGCATCCCATATTTGCCAGGAGTGGGAAGGAAGATCAAGTAGATTACACGTTGGATACAGTATGACAATTCCAGGATTACATATCTGTGCAGAAAAGAATGAACATGAATACCTCCACACACAGAGAAGATCATTTAACATGTTGAAGGGTTTGACTATCTTGAGTCACACTTTAAATATTAAATATATGGAATAAAATTCGTTTTTCCCAGCATGAATATACACATTTATAACTGCATGTAAACTTACAGATAAAATCTGTGTTCATGGCAAAAAGCTTGATTATTTTGTTGTCAAATGCAAACTAAACATTGTTTCTGAATTAGCCAAATTGAACTTCAAAAACCTCGAACACAGATTAAATTATTATAGCTGGGGTTTGATGACAACAGAATCAAGCATGGCTCCCTTGAAAGATCAAACAATACTCTATTCTTCTGCTTCAGTAGGCAAAGTTCCATTCAATGGCATTTTCGAACTCAAAGAATGTGAAGAAACTGATATCCTGCACTTTTAAGATGACCGTGAATCTTTTTTTCTCTTGCTTTTAACAGTTCTTACAAGTGTTTACATCTTTGCCTGGAGTAATTGTCAGTTTTAATTCTTTCAGCCCATTTAATTCCTTGTTTCTTTATCACTCTCTTCAAAGTTAGGCATCTGGAATCAAACAAATTCATACACTGATGTTCGGCAACTACCAAATACTGATCATCAACAAAGCTGGCACATTCAGCAACTTCATTCTTCAACTGAACTACTGTTGAGCTGGTGCCCACCAATGTACCCAGAAAGACACCACATTTTCATTTTCCTCTAAGTTTCTGGGTAGTTTTTGCATGTTCCCTTCTTTATATGTTCTTTCCTGAAAAATTGGTATTTTTCAAGTTTTTTATTGTAGAGCAAAATTCAAGCTATATTTTTAAAACAAACCTGAAAAATGGAAATTATTTTGTGCACAACTTTTTCATTTAGATATTTCATAACATCAAAGAATAAACCAAAGCAAAATTATTAAAAGTTGCCTTTGTACTGCTTGAGTAAGAAGAAAAATAATTACACCTGCTCGAAGACAGTGGGACATTTTTGCCACTGCTTCAGCAGAGGAAGTCAAGGTGGAGGGAGACAAAGCAGAGTAGAAGGGATAAAGAACAGGCAATCTTCTGGCTACACATAAAGCTCTGCATACATCAGAAACCCAGGCATTACAGTGAACACACATCTATTCCTTGGAGAAACAATGGCAGCTGTTTACTTACATTGTCTAAAAGAGTGCTGCAAGGATCCCAAATATTACATCTATCAGACTGGTAAGTATAAAAATCAACAGCACCAGCAAGTGTGGCGTAGAAGAGTAGAAGCTCATGAGATTAAGGTAGAAGAGGACTGATTTTATTCATATGTAAGCCATTTGCCCCATTGCTGAAAATGTGTATCCCACACTTCCAGAAACCACTGATAGAGAGCAAGTATTCCCTCTTGCCCACCCATGAAATAGAAAAGACAATTAGAGAAAATGTTAACGAAGTATTAACATAATCACAGACTCTTCCTTGTCTCAAATAAACATTTCTCTTTTCTGATTATTCATGGACTAACCTTATGACATGCATACCTAATTCCTGGTAGGAATTTCCATGGACAAAACTTTAACCTCTCCTTGAATTTTCTTCTTTGATTCAGGTGTCTTCCTTTTGCTGGGGTCAGACTAGAGTTTGTACTTTTGGCTGATTGTCAGAAATTTCAGGTACTTTAATAACTGTAGACCAAGAATAAAAAGCAGCTAATCTAAGAGTAAGAAGTGCCAGAAATCTGGTAAGATAGTATATGTAAAATAAAAGGTATCAATTGTGATTCACTTATTGTCTCAACTGGAGTTTGCTGGAGTTCTATGCAATTATGTTGTGAAGAGTTTCACAGGAAACCTTAATTTTGAATTAAAATGTCTAGGGAAGCGAATGCATTAGGGCTTGTGTTTTATTTTTCTTAGGCAGTCTGAGAAATCCATGTTACGGCATTTATTATGTACTCAGACATATTTTATTGCAGCTCTGTAGAAAATAGCTGTTTATCCTACTGTGTCTCTGAACTCAGTAAGGCAGTCCTTAAAAATGGAATACACAAAGGCTAGGGACTCCCACTCCTCTTTAAAAGTGTGCATCTCCCATGGCATCAGGAGGGGTGAAGGGCTCTGGTTTACAGATGACCCTGGAGCCAGAGGTCATGAGAAACTGTGTATAGATGACAGTTTGTGCTCTTAGAAATGTTCTTCTTTTTTCTTTCTTTCTTTTGTAATTGCTGTTCCCACATTTACACGTGGGACCCTGTCACCTGGCTTTGACAGAGAACTGTTATCTTTCGGTGTGCAGAGTGTCCCCACTGACGTGTCAGAGGTATGCACAGATGTTCATGCACACTGTACACACACACCACAGCAACCAAAAACTTAGGACTCTTTGGAAATCCTACATTAGTCTTTTTTCTTTTCTTTTCATGTCCGTAAATGTGATGAAAACACTGGCTCAATACAGCATGACTCATTAATACCAGAATCTAATGTGTTAAGCACTGTTAGAACATCTATCCCATTATACAAGAAAGCTAATCTAAATATGGAGTCTGAAACAAAAATCCGTAACCTTTTTATTTTTTATTTGGTAGGTTTCTTGCTGCCTTCATTTTTGCTGCTCTGCTTCCCCTACATTTTGTAGAAGCCAAAAAAAGGTAAGAAACCATCACAAAAGGCAGGGTCCAATAAAGTGATTATATAGTACCATCTAGAGCCTTTGGCTGTTACAACAACTCTGAAAAGAAAGGCTTTTCTGGACTCTCACTAAGGTCAGGGTGAACAGTGTAAGAAAAAATCTTGTAATTTTCTTTCCCAGGGCCACAGAGGGGATAATTCCAGTATGATGGAAACCAATTTAGAATGGACCACTTTGCATCCTTTATGCAGGCATTCTGGTTTCAATACTCTGTTTTCATAGACATAGTTTTCAGGATGTTTTATTATCCTACAGCTAATCCTTCAGAGGAAAAAACAGATCAGTGCATAGAATGGTACATCTGACTTAATCATTTTGGCATGTTGGGTTCTTTGGCCTGTCAGTGCCTCCTGAAAGCAATTTTTCACCAGTCTCTGCAGGAGGGGTCGCAGCATGTAACTCACATCTCAACGACACTTTCAACATGACTAACTGTTGACAATATTTGAACTTTTGAGCCCTGCCATCCTTGGGCATAGTCACAAGAACAGCAGGCAAAAATACATCAGTCATCAAAGACACTAGGTCCCTCCCCCTCTTCACGAGCTAAAGCATTCAGCCTCCCCTTTCAAATCCTCCCTCAAAAACACACCATGAATCCCATTTAATTAGAAATACTCTCACACATTCATTATACATGCTGGCTTCAACTCAGAAAGCATATTCTTCTGGCTCATTTCTATATAACGCACCTCTGTTCAAGTAACATAACAGACTCCATAAACAGAACCTGTGCTATATCTGTGCTTTCTTCTGCAATGGAAGGAGCACTCTGGCAACTCCTAAATACTAGTATCAGGCCATTTAGACTTCCAGGACAGGTGAAAGAGGACAGACAAACAAATCCATAGTCACACATCTCTTTCCTCTCACTTCCTTTTCCCCTCACCCCTTTCTATCCAGAAAGTCAGCCTTTCTTCTTGTCTCTATTCCATTTAATGAATATCTTTTTTCCACAGAGGCTTGTCTATAGCTATCAGTGGTCCACAGCACAGCAGAATTAATGCAGCTGATCTGTGATGGGGAAACGTTGGCAATATATGATTACAAATTAAATGATGCAATTTCAGGGTCAGCATTACAGAAGGCACTGAAGAGGCTGACAAGTAAAGATTAATGGCAAATGAATGAGGGCAGTTACAGTAATGTACATTTGCCTTCTCTGAGATCTGTAGACTCTGCTACCATCTGCTGGTTTATGAAAAAGATCCAGGGAATCTATTTTAGTAGCTCTATATACATAATCTTTCAGCTGTCTCTCATTATGAGAATAGTCCTTATTTCAGGTCACAGCCTACCTTTGCCTCCACAGAGCTGTCAATTAGGCTCACTCACGCTTCCTGATGCATTTCCGACAGCAGGCATGAGAAATAAATGGCAAACAGACAGTGAAAATTTTACACTAAACCCAAATAATACATCCCAGAGCAAGGCACATTTTCAGTATTTTGGGAAAAAACAAAAAGAAAAGAAATTATCTATGCAATTATTTCCAGTTTATTCTTGAGGGCAGAGAGGATGGTTTGAAAGATATTCAATTCTGGCTTTGAATGAACACTTCATTATGCTTTCCTACATGACTGATGTATAAATTGTCATAACTCCACTGAAATCAATGGAGCAATGCAGCCTGCTAGCTTTTGAGAATGGGGTCCAGGGAGGGTAAGTGTCAGACCTAAATGCAACTAAATGCAAAGCTATGGCCAAGGTGCACTAAATAGAGGACGACAGAAAACATGATTGTATTTCCAAATACAGTGCTATTATTGTACACATTCTTCTCTTGGACACATGTGACGATACCTAGACACTCACAGAACTCAGAAAAAAACCTGATATTAAAATCAGCACCTCTTCTTCATCCATTTAATGTGTCAGGACAATCACAAAAGGGTTGGCAGTGGTGGCAACTTTTACAGAAGAGTGGCCTTAGGATGCACAAAACCAACCTAATTCTGTAGAGTTTAAGGCCAAAAAAGATCACAGTGTCCACTTCCATACTTACTGAAGTCCAGAGAATTTACCAAATGACTCTTCTTTGGAGTTATCACTTCTAGCAGAGTTGGGGTTTCAGAGTGGAAAAAAGCTGATATATATTCCTCACTTTGGAAGATTAACTACATCCTCAGGTCATTTGTGTTCACTCGGCCTAATTCCTGGTGCACAGTAAGTGCACAGTCCACCTTGGTACTAGAACAAAGTTACAGAACTCCAGGAAAAGTTCAAGAAATGGTGGCAAGCCAAAGAGACCAGAGCCTTCCAAAAGCTGCTTGACTTCATGAGAAAGTTCATGCTATCTCAGCCCTTTGGATAGCACAGTTGCCCATCCTGGGACTAGCCAAGACTCCCCAAGTCCATCTGGAGGTTGCTGTGCCTTACTGATATCAATGGCCACCTCCATTTCATGGCAGTATCTAAAGACAAGGGATTCCCAGGTTTGGAGGCATTTGAGCAAGGAGGTATTGGAACCTGCCTTCAGAAAATCCATGGTTAATGCAATCCCACTGCGAGCCTCCTGCATTTTCCCTTATAAGACTGAACTTGCTGCCAGCACCATAAAGTAAGAGCAAGCAGCTTCCTCTAGGACCTCCATATTAATATAAACAAGGGAAAGGGATGAGTAAAGCTGGTTTCACAAGGGTAGGAATCACAGGAAGCCAGTGCTCTCTACTTGCCATCTTGCAAAAGGAAACTGAGGTGGTTACTGGAATCAATGAGAAAACATTGGTTCTATCTTTAAGAGAGGTTGCATCAGAACCACATCGAAAATAAAATAAAATGATACAACTCCAGTAGTACATATTCTCTGGAGGAACTGAATTAAGGTGGATGACATCTGCTGTGTGGTTCAGAGGTGAGATGAAGAAGCAGCTAACTTGCAGATGAATCAAAGTAAGCCCTGGCGTAGCCCCAAGGGCCTTGGTGCATTCCTTCCAAAGATGGACCTTTCTTGTATTTCAGGCAGACCTTTTATATTAGGACAGAATTTTTAATAACTCTGTACTTCTATAAACAACTCTGTGATGTGCAGGAAAAAAAAATTAAAGCCCCATCTGCTAAAAAATTTTAATATTTAACACTGCTTAATAGTATGTCATCTTAATGTTTGTTTTTGGGAGTGAAAGCGAGCAAGCCTCCCACGAGCAAAAGTGATAATGAGCTATAGACCATGGACTGCTTGTTATTAACAGGTGAGGAATAATATGGGAAAAGATCCGATTTGACCAAAAAAAAAAAAAAAACATCAAACACAACACCGCAGAATAAATTACCAATACAAAAAACCTGTTGAGCTGCTTCATATGCTCAAGAAGCCAAGGGACAAATGAATGAATCAGTGTCTGATCACATGGTTAGATATTATTAGATAAATTCATTCCTTTACAGGATTTCTTATTTTTATCAAATGAACTGGGGAAAAATATTTACAATCTGTTTGGTTATATTTGTTAGAAAGCAGCAAAAGCACAACTAAGCTTTCCAAATAGTTCCCTTTTTTACTAAATAGCTGAGAAGAGAATTTGGCTCCTATTTTTGAGACCACTGGAGGGTATAAACTGAGGCACTGGAAAAGAGCATTTTCCTCAGTTTCCAGAGAACTACAAACTGTTGCAAGGGAGGATAAGAAACAGCCACAAATACACCCATTAGCATAGGCTTTGGCCAGATAGAGAAGGACTTCTGCACACCATCAGCTTCACAGCCCAAGGGGCACAAGGGTGGCCTCTGCTCCTTGCAGGCCCAAGCTCCAAGGTCAACCACCTTTCTATTGAATCACTCTTGTTCTGTGGGGGTCTGGTTGGTACATACTCTAGGTCTAGAAGACTTACATCCACGTACAACACTGCATGTGAAGAGCAGGTGGCTTTCTGTAAGCATGGGGAGCTGTTATGTGCAGTATGTGTTTGGAGAGGTATGTCTCCTGTAACAGGACATGCTGCTCTTACTTGTCGTGCACTTAAAAGTTTGTTTCCTTTGACAACTCCTAAAACACTCCCCATAAAGGAGGGATTTTTCTTAGCATTTATCAATCTTACTTGGAAATAAGACAGGAGAGGGAAATAAAATGCAGCTCTGAAGATGTTTCACCAGTGAGATCAGAGCAAAAATATTCCTTCGTGATTCACACAGAGCTAAGTGTTATACAGAGATTAATTCTCCCACTTCTTGATGTCAGAGTCCCTGCGAGATAACCATGAATTTCATCTGAGGACCATTAAAATGAGATAAAGTTATACAAATTTATAAAAAGAATAGCTATAAATTTCCTTTAATTTCAAACTAAAGAGAATTTGGGAGCCAGATCATTCAGCTTTTGCCCACTTTTATTCTGGGATTCAAAAGAAGTAGAGTCAGAGCACAGAAAACACTTACTTTTTTCATTACTCTGTTATTTAGCCAATCTGTCGTTTTACTTGGGTTTTGACTTCACAGCTGATCTTTTTCCCTGATAGGAATGCTCTGGGTGGCACTCCTTGGCACATCCCAAAATAGCTTCTTGGCTAGGTTACTTTCCAGAAACAGAGACTCTGCTCTGTTCTCCCTACAAAGGAGATGATGATTTTGTGCATAAATCTGATCCCAGGCACACTTTCTTTTAACTGAATTAGTCATGTTTCATTACATAAAGAATAAAAGTGCTTCCCAATTCTGAATAAAGAGCTAGATTTTGACATTTAACATTTTTTTTTATTAATAGGGATTTTTTTTTCCAAATCCAATGATAATCTCAATTAGTACCTTCTTCTGAAGCTGTTTTTCTATGCATAGAACCACCATGTACCAAGACTAAATACTAAAACTTAAAAATCTAAATAAACTCAAAACTAAAAAATACATGTTTACTATTTTGGGAAAAAGAGGGCTAAGAAGACTAGCTCTTTACTTGAAAATTTGGGCAACAATTTTGCCTTCACAGTAAAACCAGTAGTTGAATGTGGACTCAACTACATCACCGGAAATCTTTCCCCAAACTTAATAAGGACTAGGATTTCACTCTAAGACTTTAAAGCAAGTAAAAGGAAAGAGCAAAGCTTACTTCTACAGCAAGAAAAGAGAGCAAAGAAAGATGAAAATGGATTTTCTTTTTTTTTTTAAGAGTTAGAAGGTCATTCATCTTTACTAAAGCTGATGAAACAAATGTCATTAGATGTAGGAGATATAAAAGGTCAAATAAATATCCTGAACATGGAGCTAAAATGTTACAGAAAGACTAAAGGAAGAGGAGAGGCACACTTCTTCCTTTGAGGATAAAATTATTAAAGAATAAAAATAATTTTGGAAAAAAGCATCTCAAGGGACTAAAAGGTCAATGTGGTAAAAATTTGAAGAAGCAAGCCTGCATTTGAGAAGAAATAATACTCCTTTACTGAGTATCTAAGGAGCAAGTGGTAACAAGAAGCTATATAGTATCTAGAACATTACTAGACTCGGTTTTTGAAACTTGAAAATTCATAGGAATCATGCCCAAAAAAAAAAAAAAAAAAAAAAAAAAGAACATTCCATGGCAGAATGGTATCTGTTGAATTCAGTCTGAACAATCATACCAGAACAACAAATGAAAAACAAAAGGAAAAAAGAAGCAAGTCTAAAAAGAAAAAAAAAAATAACAAGAACAGAAATGTTAATTTATCAGTGGATCAGTTCAGCAAAGAAGGTATTTAGACTACACTGATCCTTTGACACAGGGTTAGGTATCTTTTCCACAGTCATCTTTGAAAAGAAGGTGTTCACATTCAGAGAATTTTCTTCAAAAATTAGGAATTTTTGGAAGTGTAAATGAAACACCTGCTCAGGGCAAAAGGCCAAACCAAAACAAGAGAATCACTGACATTGCCACCAACTTCCAAAAAGATCAGAGTTATAATCCAAAAAGACTTATTCAGGAAAACATTTATGTCTAAGTGCTATATGGGGGTTTGGGCTCCCATACAATTTAAAATTCTTGGATAAATTTTATTTATTTATTCTTCTACATTTTATAAATTTACCTTACTAGAAATTGTCCAGTTTAGATAATTTATGATAAAATAAATGCATTACACTATTTTTCTCATTCCTTAAGTAATTGTTGGTGTTCTCATTTGCTTCCCTTCTTGATTCTGAAGAGTGTTATGAATAACAAGTGATTAGCCTAAATCCAAATACACTATTTTTAGAGAAAAATATGTTCTGTTGAATTTATAGCATACTTTGTATATTTTCTAATTTGATTATATGAGATCAGCTGTGATGTGATCCAAATGCAGAATGCATTTTGCCTAATTTAATGCCCTGGTTCAAAAGCCTGACCCTTCTCTTCTGACTTGTAAAATACCTCCAACAGGATAAACACAAATAAATTGAGAAATGCAATATTTCTACATTCAATGACAGAGTGCATGCACCTGTTTCCAGATGCTAAGTATTCCACACTGTTGTGTAGTAACTGTGCTGTTGTAAGTCTATGAAGGAGCAAAATGCAACTGTCTACTGCTCCTAAATCTTCAGGTGCCAAAAAATTCCACTTATAAAGAGCTTGGCTTCATCAGCTGTACTGTACATATGGGACAATTAAGCACAGAAATAGGAAGGAAATTACCCAACATCTATTGTCTCATGATGAGGACAGACGTAGTTTCTACAAGCCAGTCTTAAATATACTAATCTCTCTGCTTCTCCACTTGTCAGGGAAACGGCTGGACAGAGATTCATGTGTCATGCTGTGCCAAAAGTGAAGAGTATTACAGTCAGACATCAGGAAAGACAGTACGGGAGCCTCACAGAAAACACACCTGGGCAGGGTAACTGGGCAGAGTAACTGTGGAGTAAGGTAAGACTGGCATTTACAGCCTGTCCATGGTTCTTCAGTAAACACACCACCACTGGTATACACAAAGCAGCTCAGCCAGCCCTCTTCCACTGACGGTAAGACTACTGAGAGTTACTTCTTTTTCACTGCAAAGCATGTGTGTGCAAGCTGTTCCTGGGAAATTAGTATGCTCCAAACACACACCTTTGGTTATTCAGCAGTAACTAGTTGTTTGTCCATATCCCCCTGAGAGCCAGAGAGACGGGACAGAGGAGGGGAGCACACACAGAAAGGAGTTCTCTTTTGCCAGACCACAAGTTATAGGAGCAGTTTGTGCCTCTTTGTTGTACAAAGGTGATCTACAAAAGGTGCTCGATGCTATATACACTTAAATCAGGTTTACTGCAAAATTTCCTTGCCACATAGCTCTGGTATTCCCTTTCCTCCAGCCAGCAGGAATAAACTTCTCACAGCTGGAAAACTCTTTACCTCCCACACACACTCATCCTAAAGGAGTAGTGCACACAATTCATATATATATTCTCAGTTTAGTGGTACTTCCTTAGCTGTTACTTTCCCAAGATTCTATGTCTTGGAAAACTTCTGTAAAAATATCAGTTACAGAGAAAACTCTCTTTATAACAAAACAAAACAACAAATTCCACAACCAAAAAAACCCCACAACCCATTTTTTTTTTTTTTGCAGCTTAATCTGGAGTCTGAAATGCAATGGTAGCACAGAAGAAAGGCTCTTTCTGATCCAAGCAAATCTATAAAGGTCAAAATTCCTATCAGGTGCCATGTCTGTCCAAACTAATATTTTACCCTCTTTTGCAATTAAAACATGTACAGTGATCTCTACTGGAGAATAGGTGTCACCCTTGGCACATTGCTTTCCTAACCATCCACAGAGTTAATACCCTCATCTTGCCTGTCTCTGGCCTTGGCTGACACATGCTTCCCTGCCTACTTCCAAACATAATGATAATTTTTCTAAATCACAATTTTAGCTGTGGCATTATTCCCCTCCAATAATACCATGATGTGGTCTGACTTCTCTATAGGATTGTCCAGGTTTCAGCCAGGACAGAGTTCATTCTCTTCTTAGTAACTGGTACAGCACTGTGGTTTTGGGTTTTGTATGAGAATAGTATTGATAACACACTGGTGTTGTAGTTGTTGCTAATTAGTGGCCACCCTAAATCAAGGACTTTTCTGTGACTTATGCTCTGCCAGTGAGGACCTGCACAAGAAGCTGGGAGGTAGGATGGCCAATACATCTCGCACAAAATGGGCAAAGGGGTATCCCACAGCACAGAACATCATGCCCGGTACATAAAATGGGGGAGTAACCTGAAGGGGGGCCAATTGCTGCCTGGGGACAGGCTGGGCATTAGTCCGCAGGTGGTGAGGAACTGATTGTGAATCACTTGTTTCTCTTGAATCCTGTTACTTTCTCCCTCTCCTTATCATTACAGTTATTATTAGTAATAGCAGCAGCAACAGCATTATTATTATTACTATTATTATTATTATTATATTGTTGTTGTTGTTATATTTTTTTCTGTAAATTATTAAACTGTTCTTATCTCTATCCACAAGGTTTGCATTTTCTTTACCACTCTCCTCCCACTGACGTGTGGGGGAGCCAGTGAGCAGCTGTGTGGTATTCACTTGCCTGCTAGGGTTAAACCCGGACAAGGATAAAAGATAAAACTACTTACCTCTATTCCACCATTCGACAAAGGACTCACCTTAGCTATCACCTCTAATTAGCACCAAGTGGTTGAGTGACTTGTTCACTCATACTTGCAGCTCTTTCCAGCTTTTCCTACTTCATTAACGAGGTGGTCTTCATAAAACATCCATAAATCAAGTTTACTCTCTTTCATCATACCCCACCACAAATTTCCTGTTTCAAAGCCTGTTAAAAGCTTGACAATAATTAGGCTATTACAATACCACAAGTTCCACTTACCATTTTGACCAATATTTTCTCACTGCTCCATTTTGACCCCTTCTCCTCTTGTATTCACCACTTGTCTTGCACTTATAACCATCTTCATAGCACATTTTCATGCTCGATTTTTTGTAGCACACTAAACACTTGAGGCCTTGGTCTGCCACTTTTGTCTGATTACTACAGTAATGCTACTCGTAATAAATTGAGCTAAACTATAAGTTATATAAAATCTACATTTCTGCATGCTAATTAGCATGCTGACATACATTCCAAGGTCACATTACACATTTGCATGTCCTTATCAAGACTTTAGCTCAGCTGGTTAGAGCATGGTGCTAATAAAGCCAAGCTTATGGGTTTGCTCCCCATATGGGCCATTCATTTAAGTGTCAGACTTGTGGGTCCTTGTGGGTCCTTGTGGCTTCCTTCCAACCAGAATATTCTGTGATTCTGTGATTCCATGACTTCTCTATGATTTGTACTGTACATGCACAGCTAAATGTACAGATATGACACACAGTTCTGTCCACTGCTGCTGCTGCTCCTTCTGATCAGAATGCCCATTCGTTAAAATATGGTAAATGGATAAGAATGACACCACATTTGGAAAATTAAATTTAAATGTTTCAACTACCGCAGACTGTAGACTGTGTACCTCAGAATTCTTGTTAGAAAAAGCAAAACCAAAAAAATCCTGTAATTGTACCAACACAGGAAACACAGAGGATCCTTCCTACCTCATTTTCCTGGATTGTGGATGTCACATTCCCCTCTAGCAAGCTCGAAATAAAGTTCAGGGCTCCTCAGAACAAAAAAGCTCAATCCACTAAACAAATAATCTCACAAAATTTGGTTTCCATTAACTACTGTTCATTCTACATATTTAGATTCAAAAATCTCTGGAAATTTTTTAGCTGAATGTGTTTGTGACATTCTTTCTGGAACTGTTCCAGTGTTCTAACTGCACATATCTGGGCAGCCTAGTACTGCTCTCGTGAATGTTTCAAACTCTGTGAGTGATCTAGGTGTATAATTATGGTGAAAGCAATATGTAGGGAATTTTTGGTTCATCTGAGAATCAAATATTTTGAAGGATGATTGTTTGAAAAGCTAAGTCCAGGAAAAAAAACAAACACACACAAAAATAACCCAAAAAACCCCAACAACAACAACAAAGAAACCCAAAAGAAACACTCCATCAAACAAACAAACAAACAAAAAAACAACAAAACAAAAAAAAACCTATCAACCAAACAGAAGAAAAAACTTCCAGGATTTTTCAGGTTACAGGACAAAAATAGACTGACATATTTCTAAGTGCAATTCTTAAAATGCTCACAAGACATAATTTCATTCCTACAAAGAACTGTAAACTGGAGCTTTCACTTCTCAATTTCAATGCAGTGTATTTGAGAAGAAAATTTATTCAGGTCCTAGAATTCTTTTACCAACAGTAACAACACAAAAAATCCCCCCAAGAATACCTACAAAGAAAAACTACAACAAATTTCAATTATCACTTGCCTTGAGTAGTATGTAAAAATATTTGTTCAGATATCAAGCTTAGAAAATTTTATAGACATTTTACTCAATCTGTAAAAGACTACACCTCAACTACTTGGTATTTTCAAATGAAGCTATTTCCCCCATAACATTATACATAGCAGTGAACAAATATTACAAAACAACATAGAAAACAGACAGGAAGTGCATTCTGAATCAGAGGATCCAACACACAAAAAATAAAAAGAAAAAGGAGAAAAGGAAAAAGGGGGAAAGCCCCTCCCATTTCCTAAAAGGGATATTTTTTTAAAATTTGGTTTGGTTCTGGGGTTTTATTGGTTGTGTTCTTTCTTTTATCTGAATAAATTAATAATCTACAATCTACGGAAACAAGGAAAGAAAAATTATGAAAAGGAACAGACTAATGAGCATATTTCCATTTTTAAATTCTTCAACATGTAAATCTATTTGATAAGCTGTTATATATCCAGCAAAAATGTTGTCAAGCTAACAGCACAAAATTTAAAAAATCAGAAAGATCAAATTAAACCTCAAATTTAGAAATAACCAGTAAAACAACGATCCCTAACTTTGGAACTGTGAATAAAATGTTTACAGTCTTACAGTCTTTTAGCATTAAGCCTTCATAAATCCTATTATTTTTAGCAACCAGTTTTTCTTTTCTGAAATTACATTATCAAAAGGCTGCATAACAGCTGAAAACAGCCTCTGGCAGAATATTACACTGGATGAGACAAAGCAGTGATTAAAAACTAGTCGTTTCCTTGGTAGAACAAAAATACCTGAAGCTCCAAAGAAAATCCTGATCCAAACTTCAAGAACTATTTTGCTGTAAAGTAATATAGCTCCACTGACTTCAACTATTCTGAATTACACCTACTGAGGATCTGGATCATAAATCTTCACAGTGAAATAAAGCAGCTCTTCAATAGCATCCATAAATTCAACATCTGATAAAGACCAAACAAAATTCTGCAAATATAATCAGATATCACTGCTACACATTGGCTATAAAATATTAACTCATATCCTAGACACAGCACTAAACAGAAGAACTGTTAGGATTTTAAATCCTGCTTTGTGACAGGAGGTAGGAGCTGATAAGAATCACTGCACGTAATGATTTTGACAAACCAAGGTATGTTGTACTGCCAACGAGATGCTTAGAGCTGATTTTGCCTTTGTGAAGAGGTGCAGTAAAAGTCCCGTAAACCCCCAAAATTCTCAGACTCAGTTAAGAAATGGCACAGAATCTGGTCCTCCATACTTGAGTAAAATTTACATTCAAGTGGATGATGTTTAGTCTGCACATTTTACAGCTATAACCAAGGTGTATGTCTATGTACTACAATAATTTCTGATCAATAACTCTCCTGTGTCTCAGAATAGGATTAAATAAAAAAGAAGATAAAGAAAATGAAACGGTACTTAAAAAATCAAAGCTTCACCAGACACTTCTTCTATTTGGAATTTATTTGGAATGCAGAGGAATAATCTGTTACCTAAGTTTACACTTGGAAGACTGAGATTCTGCACTCAGGATAGGAGTGTCTGGATAACCACTCTGAGAGCTTTAGCAGGGGATTCACTTGCTATCTCGCTTGTTACTGGTGGAGAAAAAGACTCCTACTTTTAAAATAGCCATGAGTTCAGAGTGTCACTATCTCCAGATTTCCTTGTCTGAAAACAGGTCACAAAATTTTAAACAAAAAACCCAAAACAGACTCAGAATAATTCTGTTCAGACAAAATGAACTACCACAAGAAGAGTGAATTTTGCACTATCTCAAATGTCATTCTGTAATAACCATCAGCAGACGGTGAATATTGGATCCTTTAGCCCCAGCAGAAGTGTTTAAAAGGGAAAGTTTTTGGAGAACCAACATTCCAGTAGCACGCCTAAATTTCAGTTTAACAACTCAATTAATCAAATATTTTGGAGCTTTTAAAAATCAAAGGCAGCTTAATGATACATGATTACTTCTGAAAGAAGAAAATGACGTTTCTGATACAACCCATTAATCTAACTTTCACCCCTGCCATCCTGCTGAAAAAACAATAGATACATATCTGAATGTGACCTGCTTTGCCCCCTCAAATACTTGCAGGGAATTTCACACACCCAGTATCTTCTAATTTCCCACCCTCAGCTCTTCATATGATGCGGCATTTTTTGCAAGTATTTTGACACAACACAACATCCAGAACAGGACCATCTAGTCATGTGGTTCTCTTCCAATTTAGAATATTCTGTGATGCTGTGATTCCATAAAGGTAGGCTTCCTGTTTGACTGACGCAGGGGAAGCTCTGCTACAGAAGTGGCATTGGCAGCTGAGGGGACTCTACCTTATGGTCACCTCTAGAAGTTCACACCAGTTTAGCACACTTTAAATGAGACAACAGCAGCACAAAATCTGACACTGGAAATAGGTCTCCCTTCTCTGTAGAAGCTGGATGCCAGCTGTTGGAGAGAAGCCCAAGAAGGTGGACTCTACCCTGTACCTTTGCATTGGCAACCAAGGATAAAGCATGAAGACAAAGTCATTACACCCCTCAACACTGAAAAGTTTTAGAATTAGTTCTTAGAACAGTTACATGCATACCTGTTAAACAGAGATACATCTGTGCAACTGAACAAGGTATTGCCTTAAACTCTCTTCTGTCAGGTTATTCACAGGAGATTGCTCCAGTCCTCAACCCTAGCATCCTGAAACCTGTGTAAATAACTAGAGGAGATTGTCTTCTAATAAATAATCCAAGATAATGCTCTCAGTGTCCTGATTACATACAGATATAATATGTATATCTTTTGTTAGAGCCTACATTCTCTTGTTCGTCCACACAGAAACAGGGACTGGGCCCCTGTGTGAAGGAAGAGAAGAAAAAAGAAACAAATCACCACAACAGCCCTATATAGTTAAGAAAATGCACTGCTGTAGGCTGGAGTCACAGCTCTCAAAACATAATTCTTTCATAATTTTATTAGTTAAATAACTACGAAGAACTTCTGCTTGACCTCTCAGATGTCAGTCTGTGGTACTGCAGGATGTTAATTCATAAAAGGGAAATAAATGGTACAATTATTCTAACTCAGTGAAAAACAAATCTCTACCAAAAGAAAAAAAAAAGTAATAATAAATTAGTGCAAGACAGTCATGAAGAAATGAGAAAATAAACAAGCACAGTTTGAAACAACATCCAAAGGTATGCTGCTTCAAAATCACCTGGTAAATGCACTGAATGGCTTCACTGCTAAACAAACACAGACAGGCTCCCTGCCCATAGCACAAACAAAGTTCTAGTTCTGCAAGGTACATAATTTTAAACTCAAGGTATCTGTACATAAATGCAGCTTTCCCTTTAAAACTTCAATTAAGCAATTAGCACAACTTTAATGCAAGCAGTCTACACAATCACTACTAAATTGCCCAAAGGTGTTTTCAGACGTTTTTGGTTCTTATTACCTGTAAGCATGGAAGCACGCTAAAATACTTTGCAGATTGTAGAATAGAAGATGTCAGTCAGGCTTGATTTATTTAAAGCTGTTTGAAGAACTGGGGCACAAAAAATGAAAGTCTTCCTGTTAGGTGTAGGCAAAGCATTCAATATAGTTTGATTGTTTGATTGTTCCTCTGCAATGCAGTCCTATCTTAGATATACTGCTGTGGTCATTGGATGGTGATTATGAAGGGAAAAAAAAAGTAGTAACAAAAAATCTCACACAAAATCTTGATCCTCACTTGCAGCTAAAACCTTTTGCTGAGCATTTTTCTCAAGCTACAAAAAAAAAAAAACCCAAACAAAAAAAACCTTCCATATTTCCAGGTTATTTTTGTTCTTATGTGGTATAAATTTTGCCAGAATTGATATGGGAATTGAAGTTAAAAGATTATTCATACAGCTTAATGAAAATCCTGTATTATTCCAAAATTTGTACTGTTTCAAATGCTTACATCAAACTCATATAATAAAATACAACTCTCTCTATATATATTTTAAATCCTCTCATATATGTGAATCAATTATTATTCTTACAAGGAAACAAGAGCTGATGCTCCATGAGGGCTTTGGATAGGTCTCTTAAGTACAACTTTATCAAAACATGCATCTGCTGACTGCCATCAATAGATCAGAATTGTAGCATTTCTCATCAATACACTGCTGTTCATAGCAGTTTAGGTTGTTGCAGCAAAAGGTACTTTACAGTACACTGAAGCAGGATAATCTCCTTTTAACTTACCCCTGACACTTCAGAAGGAAAGGTAAGAAAATTAGTAATGCATAATTTGGGAATCATTGTAAAGATTCTTTCTTGTAGACAGGACTTTCAGGAAGCTGGCTGGATTATAAATACCTCAGCAATGATGGCTTTGACATCTTTTATGGTAGAAGATTTGCATCTTGGCTAAGTGAATATGAAAAGATCCTGGTAACTCTGTGTAATGCACACAGTTACAACAGCCAAAAATGTTAATGCAGGTAACTAGAAAGCATTCAATCCAGGTCCTACTTCAGTCTCAGCTTCACATCCCTCCCTTTCCACTTTGTTTTATCTGACTTGTCATCTTTAAGGCCTTGTATGTGTTGAGATATATATCATACAGTGCACAAGGTAAGGCAGCACTAATATGCAGCAAATCCCTCACTCAAACAGGAGAAAATCCAATCCTTTCTTGCCAGTGCAAGGAGGGGTTTATTTACCCCACCACAGTGACTTCTGTGGTCATAGAGCTGGCTCATTATATAAATGACTACAAAACATACATACCCAGCAATCCTCAGAGGAAACCAGAAATCATCAGTAACTGATGCATAGCTGACAAAAAGAGCTGAATTTGTCCCCACAGGCACTATTTGTGCATTCATGCACTTAATATTTCACATCACATCTGACTGAGTAAATAAAGTGACATTTTGATTATGGAACATATTAGAGACTGAAAGCAGTTTTATTGATCTATCAAAACATTTGAAGGATTGATTACTACCGTTTCAAAGTCATTTCTTTCAGTAGAGGTGTGGACACCAAATTGCTGTGGTCCATGGCAAGTAGGCAAGCACAAGCCTGAATAGTCTCGTTCAGAAATGCGACTCTAATAAGTGAAGAGAACTGTATATGTTAAGGAACCATTTCCCAATGTTTGCATTCTGCAGTGATGCAGCTTCCGTTTTATAGGGCCCTAAAAGATTCTTCCTTCATATTCTACCCTTGGAAATCTCAAGGAGAAAACGACGTAGCAACACTGAAAATCCCCTAGTATCCAATAGTATATGTCCAGTAATGAAACTAAGCCAAACCCATTACAATCAGGTGCATAAGAATAACCAGGCAATTTAAACAAGTCACTTCAGGCTGGCTTCACCAGTAACCCTCTTTCCCACCCATTACTTCTAAGTCCAGCAAATGAGCCTTTCAGATGTCACAGTTAAATGATAGCCATTTGCCTTCCAAATTGTGCTGCTATTCATGCCTCACAATTTAGAGCCTCCTAAGGGTCCCTAAAGGTCTCAGAAGAGTGGGAGGAAGAAACAACACACATATCTTCAGCAATTCAATTTTAGCACTGTGGTCCCTTGAAATTTTTGTCTCACCATTATCAGACCCCTTAGTATAATTATCTGCAGAGCCAAGGTTGGGAAGAAAGTACAGAACAGGATGTAACAAAGAGCAAAATCCTTTGAGAGGTGTCATGGCCCTCGTGTAGTGTAGAGATGAAGTTTTGTAAGAACTGAAAGGGAGGGTTAAAAATAAAATAAAGGCTCAAGATAAGGACCTCTTATGAGATGTATTAAGTAGCATTTCAGGATAGAAAAATGACATGAGACAATCAGCAGGAAGCAGACCAAAATGTGGAACCAGAAATACAGCGGTCATCTCACATGCTTGTACAAGTACATGCAGAAGGGGATCTTGAGTGTCTCTGCAAGTTTTGGTTCACACGTTTTCACTCAGCTTCCTGAAGACAACAGTGAAAGGACTTCCTCTTGTAAAGAAAAAAACCAAAACTCATGGAATAGTAAGAAAGTGCAAAAGAGAATAACTTTTTCCTATTGTCAGTGTCACTCTTCCTGAAGGACAGAGAGGAGAAAGGTCCCTCCAAGTTGCAATCCTTATCCAAACCTCCTATTCCTAGGACAACACTGCTTTCTGTCATCCCTTTCAGAGGGCCAAAAATAAACCTTAAGCTGACCTAGATGTAGCTTGGCATAAGGGTCCTATTTTGACTTCCTTTTTCTTGCATTTATGGCAACACAGTAAGACCTTCACATATAGATCTCATTCCAAAGTCTAAGTCCAACTTTTTTCTCAAGAGTTTGAGATTTTTTTGATAGTTTCAATTCTGAATCAAAAGAAAAGGGGAAAAATCATGAATATAACACTTCTGAAATGGAAAAAAAAAAAAAAAAAGCTGTGGTGGAATTTATGTGAGCTGAAGAGAGTTTTTCAATGACAATAAAGATACAACTTTAAAGAAAATAAAATATATACTCCATTGTATTCTGAAAGGGAAAAATAATTTGAAAAGTGAGGATTATCAGGAAGTTACCACAAGAAGACTTGCTCTCCAGAAGCCTCAAAAGCAGAGAAAGTCAGCTTATTGTGATGTTGTCATTGGTCTGTGGCTCAGTCTTCTCCAGGAGTAGGAAAGATAGCAATGCCCCCCATAATCATTATTTCTAGGGAGAGAAGCCATTCCCACAAAGAGAGTCATATCTACTGGGACCCTTCATATGCAAAATTCAGTCATCAGCCCAGCAGTCTAACTAAATAAAAAAATACCATTTACTCTAATGGACTATATGAATATTTCTTTTTCGAAAAACAAAAAAACCCAAACCAAATCAAACCAAAAAATTCCACTATCATTATTTGGTACTAGAGGAAATGAAAGACCATAAGAAGGAAGGAAGAAAAGTGTTCTAAGCACAAAGGGTGGAAAAAGAGAGGTGAAGTCGTAGCCCATCCAGAGTTCCCTAATGAGAACTAGAAAACTGATTTCATTTTCTTTAGGTTTCTGCAGCTAGTGGGGATGGGGAGGGTGTTTGTGTGTACATACGCGCTTTTTTTTTTTTATAATTGATGTTCTCAAAAAAGCAGGCAACAAAAACTACAACCCTAGATGCCAAACTCTTTTTCAATTGAGATACAAATATGCCAAAAACAATCAAGTTTCCTGGCTTTAGTCTTTTATTCAGCACAGGATGCCTTCAGTTAAAATTCTATACTTTACTGAAAAGTTTTAAATATTAACCCAAAATCCATTATCAATATTTGAGCTACATAGTACCAGATGTTTCCAACACTTAGGAAAGGTAAAGTAGGAAGCAGAATGGCACTTAAAGCAACTGGAATGGAACATGTAAATTAGCTTCATTGTACCAAATGCATTAGTGTTCAGAGTGCATGTGTTCCACCAGCAGTTCACTGGGCTAATTTGCTCATAAACTGCTGTACTGTGCTCGCAGATCGCTGGTCAGAGCATGGTGCTAATCGTGCCAAGCTTGTGGGTTAGATCCCCACACGGGCCATTCACTTCAGGGTGGGACTTGGTGATCCTTGTGGGTCTCTTCCAACTCAGAATATTCTGATTCTGTGATTTTATTCAAGAAGGACCAGGAATAATGTTTTTCAATGAAAAGTGCCTATTTAACACCCACTACAGAGAGATGATGCAAATCTAGTAAACCTTTGGTTCACAGGAGCTAGATGCCTTATAGCTGAGTCAACCTGATCTTTTTAGAAAAGACATACATTCCTCTGACACACAGTGAAGTATTTACAACCGGTTTCATGTTCTAAACACCCTTTAAGATAGGTTGTAAACACCTCTTCTGTACTGTAGAAATTAAATAAGTAGATAAATGTATTCATTGTTATATATTGTGAACAAAAATGATTAGTGCATTATTTTGTCTAAAGATATTTCCAAAGGACATAATTTCAAGAGCCTGAAATTATCACCCAGAGAGCAGAAGATAGAAATAATCAAAGATGAACCTCTGCACTGCAGAAGCAGTGTTATCACTCTAGTCACTAGGCTGGAAAAGAACATTCAGTTTACAAGTCCACTGCAAATTCAATAAGGTGTCCCATAAATCCACTAGAATATTAACTGTAGTCCTTTCAGACAGTGTACCTGTGCATAAGGTCCAGGTCTGTATCAACACAGCTGGTTGCAATATCAAATGACCTTACTTGTTCTCTGCATTTCCTTCTAGAGAACCTTGTCACATAATCTTTTTTCCCCTCTGACTGATGTGCTTTTAACTAAATGGGTTCTTTGTGGTCTTCAGCAAGACTTCATTTTCATTGGTTTCAGTAAGCCATCCCCTTCAAAATGTATTGACCTTCATACCTCCCCTGTCAGATATCCCTGTGTGAGTGGCCCCTCAGACAGCCAAGCTGCAAAGACAGAACTGCTGAACACAGAATCTGTTGCCTGGAAGGAGATATTTTAAGACTCTGCAAATTTACTGTACCATCAACCCAGGTCTTTAATACAGTCTCAATATTTTTTAACACCTGTTTCAGTTTATCATTAAACCCAGTGTACAGGATAGTTTTGAGGGAGCCAGAGCTGGTTTATCAGTTGCAGCCACCAGGATAAGGACAACAACCGGAAAAACAAAATGTGTGGCCAGTGTTGCCTTTACTGGCCACAAAAACAGCAGTCTAAGAGCCAGGGGAAAAAAAACACCAATTAGGACAACCAGGACAGCCTAAAAGCTGTGCTGATTTGCACTGAGTTTGGCAACAGTGGAAGTGCTGGAAGCATGCCCCATCCACCTGAAAGGTGCTATTTGCATGCTGTGATCATCAGGCATCATTAAAAGATGGGAAATGATCTCTAGACCTTCATTTGATCTCCAGACCTTCATTTCTTATCCATGAGCCGAGTCTGAGCATCCTCAAGGTGTTCCAAAGACATTTAATTTTTGCAACTTTGTGTTACCCAAGTTCAAGCCAAAATGAATTAAAATTCAAAGCAAGGTTTGACCATTCAGAACTAAGAACTGGGAATGCTTTGGACTGGGCTTAGTAAGGGAATTTATCCCTAGGCTGGTCATTAAATTAAGGAAAGTCCTTATTCTGACACCTAAAAAATAGGAAGACATCCAACAAAATCATCCAGGCCTTCTGTGAGAAATGGGGCACCAGTTTTAAGTGGTGGCTAGAAGAGGAGAAAAGTAGACCATTAACATTTGTTAGTCTAATTGAAATCCAGAAATGAGAACTATTTTTTCATTCTATAAAATTTTAAAAACTGTTCTAAACAATAATAAAATTCTCCTAAATATAAGCATCCTAAATGAGCTACATAATGTTCCATGCCATAATCACCACTGCAACAAGAAATTGCTCAAATCGCTTTTGAGCCAGATTTGTCACTCATGCTGCTCTGTGCTCTGAGTAACAATGATCCGTGCAATTAATATTAAACCTGCCAAGGCAGCTCTGAGCTCTAAAGTTCTGTGTGTTTCTGCCATTGCAGAAATGCAAAGCAATATTAAGAGTGTTATATAGAGCATGCATGTGAAGGAGAGAAGGAAATGGGAGTGAGGGGAGTAGAAAAAAAAAAAGAAAAAAAAGTTTTGCAGCCAAAGAAAGGCCAGGAACAGTAAGATAATTAGGATGTGTTTTTTACAAGATTGCAACAGCCGGAATTGTTCCCCCCATTTTATGTTTAATTACAGTCTTTATTGCACTCGTAAGAAATTCAGCTGCTGAAATAATCTAAGGAGCCAAGAACAAACCGTTTCTCCTCCATTCTCAGAATCTTTCAGCTCAGCTGTTACCTACCCTCTCTTTGTAAAACAAAGATGGAACAAAGTACTATTGCACTCTTGTTGGTGTTAGATTCTTAGTTGTCATTATTATTCTCAGTCCTCATGGAAATCCTAGGATAAGAGATGAAGAAGGAGACACAGGGGCATAAAGAGGATAGAATTTTTTTTCTCTGCATCTTGCTGTATCTCTCCATTGTAAAATTATCACTTACATGAATAAAACACACATCAGGTGATAATGAATGTATAGGGACATTGCAGAGGGAAAAATCACAACTCCAATACACATGAAACATCAGTTTCCTACATATGTTCAGAATTGTACACCATGTGCTGAAGCATCTGAAGAGACATTAACTCACTGGAAAGGCAGGGAAGGGAGAGGAAGGAGTACCTACCATTCCATTCCTAAAGAGCATTCCAATCTGCTAAATAATGATTGTAATTAAGCCTTAAAGCACAATATCCAGCACAATACAAAACTGCAGGTACCTGATATCTGTGACCAGATCAAGAATTAAGTCTGTACACTGCCAAGCAGTGTGTGGGAACAAATAGGAGGCCATGGAACAGGCTTCATGCACCTGTCACACAGTATTTTTAGGCTTTGATCTACAGCCCTGGCCCATGTGGACAGACATACTGAAATCAATAAAATTTATATCAGTAAAAGTTAGTAGACTGGGTAAGTCATAGCCCAATGGCAGGAAAACTGATGACAAAGGCAGTCACCTGCATTCAGGCTGTGCAAACAAGACTTTTCTTTCAGGAATTCCAGGGATAGAGTTGGAAAAGGGAAAAATCAACTCTCCTTTAGACTGAAAGTTAAAACTCCACTTGAAGGAAAGACACATTCACTAATACACTAAAACTTACAAAGAATTTAATTTCTCATGATTGACTTGATTCTTGTCTGCTGCTTCTTCTTCATAACATTTCCCCCAGTCTCAGATTCCCCCCCAAAAATGAATATTGAAGCTATTTGTCTACAGAAAAATGTCAATGAAACACTCAAGAGTAGCTGAACAACACAGGAGGAATTTTACCTACAATATCTTCACAAAAATCTATCTTCTCTAAAGAGACAAATAGACAAATTTTAGCCTGATTTAGCTTCAGTTTTCACCAGAATTCAGCTCAAGAGAAATGCTCCTGATGTCATACAGTCTGGAAAAAAAAAAAAAAAGGCAGCCCAAGCAAATAAATAAATAAGGCAATTTTCCACTATGACTGAGGAAACAGAGCAAAATTTTTAAGTGAAACAAAAAAAAAATGGAAAAGAGAAGAAAGGAATGGAAAAGATGGAAAAGAAATTAAAGAAAAATCGGTGTTCATTATTAGTAGAGTGCTGAACAGAACATTAACTACAGAAAATGAAAAGATGCTCAGTTCTTCTTTCAAGACCAGGCACTCAAGGAGGGAACCATACAAAGTTTTCTAACAACCTTAGCATTTTCTAGGCAGCTTGGGAAATAAGGAAAAAAAACACAAGTTCTGTGATGATTTCATGTGTCTTTGACCATCAAAAATGGGTACATTCCAGGAGAAATAGCTCAGTAATATTTAGGCATGAAAACAGAAGCTTGATGAAAGTGGCCTTCTTAACATGTTCAGCAGAAATCAGTTTCAACTGTCCCCTGGAACACGAGTTGAAGCTTTTTGGTGAGACCCAAGGTTAACTATACGCCTGAGGCTTGACTTTTTACCTTTGAATGGTCTAGGCAACTGACTGAGTTTTCCAAAGACTGAGATGATTAAGAAAGGGGCAGAAAACCTGGCTATTCTCTGGAGAATTTTCAGAGCATTGTTAATAATGGTCAGCTTTAACTTAAGACAGTCTATCTCAAAGAGTGTTCAGCAAAATGAAAAAGAGAAAGAAAACTACTGCCTGCCCCTTACCTAATGGTATCAGCATTTCCTGCCCTTGGCATTCATCTCTCTGCATTTTTCACTTTCCCATAGCATCTGCAGGCACACCTTGAAATAATGGAGTTTACGAATCAGCAATCTCATCCATAATCCCACCTGGCTGTGGGGTTAGTTCGTATTTACAATAGTGTGGTATTTTAACACCCTTATCTATCAGAGGCTGTCAAAGCAAATTGGGGAACAAACATAAAAGAGGAAGAAATTCAAGTGGTGCCGAGAAAAACAAATCTGTGTCTGAAGAAGAAAGCATAACTAATGGGTATATAAATTGGAGACGTCACAGCAAGTCTAGTTCAGCCATTCAGAGAGTTGCATTGTCTGTGCTGTGCAGTTTGGTGACAAAATCAGAGTGGTCCTCTGGGCATAAAATCTTCCACTGCCTATGTGAGAATACCTCTGATCTTCCCATTGATCGTTTCAGATTTTATCTCCTCTCAGTAAATTTTATTAATCTTGGATTTCTGGAAGAAATGGAGCAGAAGGCAGGGTACAGCCTCAGACTGAGGGAGGCAATGACACGTTTAATCAGCTCTTCAACAAAACACAGGAGCATGACTCTTGCAGCCAGCTTCACTAAAGGGGAAATCAAGCATTCCTCTCCATGCCTCAGAACACCTGTATGCTTGGGGTATGGCATGAATCAGATATAAATCTGATTCAAGGAATATTCATCAATGAACAGAATACCAGGATTCACTTTTTTGGCGTTATATTTACTTTTGCCTGTGAAGATGTTAAGTATGAGATACCATTTTCAGCTTACATTCTTATACCTCTAAACTTAGCACCTGGTTAAATCTTGGTCAAAACCACTTTTGTATGTAGGTCTCCTGGGCCCATTGATAACCATCAAGAAGTAGCCACCCCTATCTATCTCAAGTCTCTTACTTAAAATGGATGCTTATTAAAGTAATATATCTTTCAAAATATACTTAGATTAAATGATAATTTATCCAGCTCTTAGTATATTCCCAAGTAAGATAGAACAAAATGCAAAATTCTTTTTGACTTGATTTAGTCTTTACATTTGACTTAAAGATACAGATTTTTCTTGGTTACTTGCCATTCAATTTAATTTTCCCAAACATTAGCAGAATCTGTTAAGAGTTGAACTCTTGCTCAGGTACTTGAACCTTCCGCAGTGTCGTAATATCCAAACTTTTCTTAGATGAAATATCATTACCTTTTATGTCCCGTAAGAATTTTTAAAATCAATAATTAATAAATAATATTAAGATTATGAGAAACCCAAGCTTCTCAGTATGCATTAACTTTGTACAGATCTAAATTCCTTTA
Organism: Machaerirhynchus nigripectus; assembly: GCA_013397975.1. Classification (NCBI taxonomy): domain Eukaryota; kingdom Metazoa; phylum Chordata; class Aves; order Passeriformes; family Dicruridae; genus Machaerirhynchus; species Machaerirhynchus nigripectus. The sequence goes on along the minus strand of VZRQ01009106.1, from coordinate 1,727,121 downwards.
ATTGCTCTAAACTGGGAAGAAGATGGAATATAAACTCCATAAATATCTGAAAGGATTTTTCAACAGGTTTTCATTTATACTTACACAGAGCTACTGATGAATTTTTCAGCAAGGCACACAGTAGTTTCAGAAGGCCCAAGGAAAAGTTAATTTCCTGACAATTCCTAGGCTGTATTAGCTTAATGAGTGACATCTTTCCCTCCCCTTCCTCTAGCTTCTCAAAACAGGTCTGGAGCAAAACACCCTTCTTGCCCTAAAGTGGATGTCTGTAGGTCCTGCCCTTTACTTACCACAAGTAGCTGCTACATATCTTTAAAACCTGGGGAAAAAAACAACCAAAGAACACCCCTCCCCCCCAAAAAAAAACAAAACAAGAACAAATTCTAAAAATCCCCATCAACCAAAAACCCCCCTAGTTCAACTAAAATAGCTACGAAGTAAGAGTGTTGCTTTTCTCTCTCCCTGAGACTCACCTCCAACAGGATGTTTGAAGGCAGCAAAAATCCAAGTGAAATCCAACAAACCACTTCCCAGCCACCCATCTCTTTCCAGTCAGACATCAGACAACGTCAGCCTTGTCTTTGTGCCATGGCAACACTTGACTAGATACAGCAGTGAGTGGGGAAAGGTGTTGTTCTGAAATTCACTCAGTTTTGTCCTCTCCACTTCTCCTATCACAGAGATTATTGTCTTTCTTCCCCTTCCAAAACCATATTCCGACTGGGCATGATACAAAGTTAGGGCAACTAAACCAAGGAACAGTTTCCCTGCAGGCATTTTCAGTAAGGGTGGTACAAAGCTGTTGTAGTGGAGAATAAAAATTAATTTGCTAGAAATTCATTTGCATTCAGTGCTTCCAGGATGAAGAGAAGAATGGAGGATCATATCTTGGCAAAAGGGTGTCAACACCTTCCATTCCTACTGCTGTTCCTGTCGAAGTCTCACATGTGTCTCAGAAGTCTGCCCTAAAGAAGGAAATGAAACTCTGGGACAAAATTGATGTTTGAGTTTCCCCTTTCAGTATGAGAATTACATTTTTTACAGTCGATACACTCAAGAGCACATTTGAATTGGTGAGAAGAAGTAGGGCATTCTGCACTGGTAACGCACTGAGAAACAAGAAAGGGCAGTTTGGGATTACTGGTTCATTATGCAACCCAGATAACTTTGGGTATAACATAGTATAGTTTGTTGGGTTTATGGTGGGTTCTGTGATAAAGTGTCTCACCTTCATTAGGGGAGAACGAGAAGTTGTCACATGTGTCCTTGTAGCTAGGAGCAATAAAGAAGAGACTGAGCAGGAAGTAGCACTTCTTAGAAGGAGGGTGTTAACTTGTACCAGATGTCCTTGGACATTTGAGGTATGCAATTCCATAACAGAGGGAATTTTGCTATCCAATTTTTTGCTCATGACTGTAAAAATGCCTCCTCTAATTTAGCCAAAGAAAACGTCTATATTAGAAAGCTGGAGATAAGTTGTTTGGCTTCTCGTGGCATGAGACTTATAAAGGAAGGGGGAGGATTTGGAGGGAGATGAAAAGAAGAAAACATACAGTCTGAGAGAAGGCTGAGAGAAGGATTTTCTCTTCCTCAAAAAAACCAAAAAACCACCAAACAAACAAACAAACAAAAAAACCACCCCACCAACAAATCCAACTAGATATAATTAGGCAAAGAGACACAACAACAACAACAAGGAAAAAAACAAACTAAACTAGACCAGGCTCTGTAACTGAATTCAGTTTTTTCAGTTTTAATGTTAATTTACTCACAAATGAGCAATCATGCTAAAGCACTATTGAAGTGGGTTTTGTAGAGGATTAATTCTTTTATGTTACATTAGCTTTTCCACTACTTATTTAAAAGAAAAAAAAAATTTAACCATCAGTCTTTTTTAACCAACACTTCAATTACCACTGGGTGCTTTGTAAGTACTGAAGCCTTTGTAAAAGATACTCTTCATTCCAACACTACATTCCACTCCTGAGAGCCAAGGGAGCCATGAGTGTTTCGTGAGTTGCTCGCTTTTGAAACATCATGTCTCCTGTCTTCTCTCCTCCTTCAACATCCTGACAGGATAATGGGCAGTAGGAGATCACAACTGCTCCCACTTTGACCCTGGTTCCCTCAGCATCACCAGTTTCTTCTTTCCAGCTTATAAGGGAAGAACATGACAAGTCTTATTAAAAGAAATGAGAAGTTTGTAAGCTGTAATTATTCAATTTCGACAAAGGCTACTTTTTGCTGATTTTCTGGGCAAAGCAACGTTGAAAAGTCTTGAAGCAACTCCTTCAACCTCTCTCTGTTTCAATCAGCTAGCAAAGAGGCTTGTTATCTCTTTGACAAGATCATACTGTACTGGAACAGTTTTTCAGTACTGGAAAACAACTTCCAAACAACTGAGCTTCAAACCTGAAATAATTTGAACAATTAAAACTAATATTAGGAATTCAAGTAAATGACTAACACTAAATACAATTGTTTTTCTCATCAAAACCCTGCCAGATGTACATCCAGTCATGAAAGCCTGCTCTAGAGACAAAGCTGTATCTGGCTAATCCTGCAGAATCAGATAAAATAATAGAAAAGTTATGCACGGTCTGTCCTTTGGAACTACAGCATTGGTGTGAAAATTTCCATTGGTTACACTTGAAGAAATGTAGCTAAATCTGTGGGGGTTACACATGTGCCATGAAGAGCAAATTACGGTAGGACTGTATTACTCCAGATTAAAATAATCCAGCCTGATATTCAAATAAAGGACTGAGTTTAGACTGATGGAGCACAAAAAATTTCCATGCACCTAGTTTTTAGCCAATGAAGACTGTGCCTACAACTTCTACAAGAATAAGAGCAATCTGTTTCTCTTCACATATCTAGGCTGGATTAGTCTTCCGTTTTAAAGAAATTTATAAATTCTTGGCAAAATCAATTCTTAGTTTCTTATCTCAAACTGTACTGGCTGCCTAAATCAGAAGAAAAGGAAAACAAAACAAAATGCTCAAAAAATTTGTACTAGAAATAAACAGCTTGTCTTCTTTTAGGCTATGGGTTGAAAGTCAGCCTGAATCAGTACTTAAAATAACATAAAACTTTAGGTTGAGATGGAGTGGGATGGGCACAAAAGCAGTGGGACCTCCTTCTCTGCTTCTCCTCTCATTAGAGAAATGAAAGCCAGGATCTGACTCACAGCCAAAGAGAAAGCTTCAGGTAGTCAACAGTTTTTCTGACTGCTGCCTCACTGGCCACAGACAGGCAATTATAGGTGTGCCCTCCCAGCTGTACAATGCTGACCACACACCTCTTACGGCAGCACGTGCAGCAGGGGTTTGTATCTGACCGAGCCCATAACTTTGGGGTTGATTCTCTGCAAGCTGTAGGTCAGGCCCAAAGGCAAGAGCTAAAATACAAGGGGAAATTGACAATTATAGACTAGGCAAAGCAGATGAGAGAAACTGGAGAATTTCTAGAAGGCAAACATTCTCGCCAAAGCCTTCCTAAATCACTTTTGCTGGAAGCTCTGGGATGGCTGCATTTTCCCTCTTCTGCAGGCTTCTTCTTCCCTATCCCAGGCTTCTTCTCCAGCTACATGGAGGATATAATGGAATCAGAGTGATGTTTTTCCAACAGTACAAAACTCACATTTTTAAAAGTAATGAAGTAAAAAGAAGTCTCTTTTCTCTAATAGCGTTAAAGATCTGTTTCCAGGCAGACTGCAGGTGTCAAGCTCAGGCAGATTTAGAAAAACTTGTAATATCTTCATGCACCACATCTTCCAGGGAACGAAGTCTTCCCTCCAGATGACAGCAATACCACTCCAGTGTCACATGCTTCTTTCTGCTTGATCAAACCTGGTGACATTTACAGGACCAAACAGAAATACCTGAGCAGCTCAAGGAAAGACACATCCTTTATGTTAGTAGAAGTCAATTAGATACGGTGGGAACTGCTGTCTGCAAAAAAAATAACATAGTACCAAAACATGCAATAAGAGAAATAGTCTTGCACATGACAGCACATCATCTGGATGCTCCTGGAGGCAGGAGCAACAGGGGAATAACACATACAACTGCAATGAAGATTCAAGACATCAGAATAATATATGGATAACCAAATGGAAACACACAATAGGGTGCACAATGGCTGAAAGCTTTCCCTTCAGCCTCTCTGGCTCACTTCATTTTCTCCGTATATTTGTGGGAGAAGCAAGACAAGGTCCACAAAAGAGGGAAAGGCTACATCAATATGAATTGATGCCTGTGAGCTGCCCTATTAGGAAAAAGAAGGACATTTTTCTATATCTGCCAGGCCTGTTTTGACCTTCACAAACATTATCTTCCTGCAATCCCCGATAAAATAAACCAATAGTCACCTGTCAGAAGTGTCAGTTGATAGGACAGAGTTAGTGCCTGACCAAAGACTGTTAAGAAAGTGACTTTCACTTCACAGTCAGAAGATTGTTAGGGTTTTATTCGGCACTTCACAAATGAGCCCTGCCACTCTCTGGGCTCTTTTAACTATCAGAAAATGTAGCCCTTCACGCGTGCTTACAAAATCATGTCATTTCAATATTTAGCCTATTTGGAAAAGTTCTGCTACAGGGAATAATAAGGAGCACAGCAAGTCCACAGCTACTTGTCCTGGTTAGGTGCACGTTTTAAAGCTTGTCCATTTTTTTTAGTGTCATTTGCAAAAGAACTGCAGACCCTTGCTCCCACCTGGGTTTTCAGACTTGGCAGGTATCTTAACGCTCTCTCTGGGCTCCAGCTCAGTGCCTCTTTGCTGGCAGTGTGCAATCACTCTGTGCAGCTGTTTTTTCCCCACCGTTTGTCAGTACATGCACTCTGGGCTTCCCGCTGCCATCTGGCAATCAGTGTGAGATCACAGCTCCTGCTCCCATGAGGAAGGAACCACAAGACAAGGTCACAGATAAAACAATATCAGAATACACAAACCTTTGTGTAGCTGCACCACATGCTGTTTGGCATTCCTGTGACCCAGTTTTTACTTTTTTGTAGAAATTCAGTCAATGATTTTGCTACAGTAATTAAGCATGAAATGAATTTTTCACAGTGGTTTACCAATACCACAAAACCATACAGCTAAGGAAGTCTTGCAGGTCCTAACACAAGTCAGTTCATTTGTATTTAATCTTTGTCAGGTGGTTTCATCTAATATCAAACAGAATTGCATAGAATATTTTCCTTTATTCAGAAATCATATTGCTGCTGTCTCCTTATTACTTCTTCAGAGCCTAAAAAGTACATTTCTGCTCTGGTTTCTTCAAGTACTTGGAGGACATTACATCTCTTTTAGCATTTCCACTACAACCCATTTCTTACATACCTCACACATTTTGTATAGAATTACTAGATCACTGAGTTTGGATGGGATTCCTAGACACTGTTTTGCATAAATAGATAAGGACAATATAGGAATAACAACAAAACCAGAAAACTGATGTACAAAGGAGAGATTCTGGTACCCGTAACTTGCAGCAATCTGACGTAGTCACTAGGGTGAAGGGACAGCTCAGTGTCATTTAGGCTGTCTGTCTCCTGACAAGGTCAAGAGGCAATCAAACCACCAGAAGGCTGGGCTGAGCATTTTAAGTTGTCAAAGACAATGTGTACAAGAATGTGTTTTAGAAACAAAACTTCTCATCCAGCACTTCATGTACTGCATCTTAAATTGTCTTTAATCAAAGCTAGAAAAACAAAAACACACTAACAAACAAAATAAGTTTTTCTCATTGGTTCCAGACAGCTATTTTCTTGCTTTAAATGTGACAGCAATAACCCAATGTACTCATGCAATTGCTACAGAATGACAGAAAACAGTGAAGGCTTTCTTAGCTATGTGCAGTACATTCAGAATTTTTCACAATATACAGTACTCTCGCCTAAGAAAAATTTTTCTCGTAGTAATTTTCAATGAAACTCTGTACAACTTATTCCTTAAATAAAATTGATCTGTCAACTTTTTATCTAGTGTAATGTAAAATTCAGATGAGAAAGCCAAAGCTTTTTAAACATGTCAAGCATCTTCTCCCCTAAATGTAGAGCAGTCATGGAAGCTATTACTATACATCATGGCTGAAATACTTTCTTGGTTGAATGGAATTTTCTTAATACTTTGTGGTCACATTCAATTTCTAGTTCACTGTTCTTCCAGGGGTATCAGGCCTTTCATCAAAGTAAACATGTGCAGTTCAGACACTCTTTAGAATACACATCTTTCCCTGTACTCTTCATTAGTGCTTACTTATAAAAAAACTTCATAAATATTTTGAGTGTCTGTAATTTTGTGAAGTCACATATTCACTCTCAGAGTTGAAAATATCTCCTCTTTATTTATGTTTATTTTTTGGAAAGGACTGACTCAAAAGGAACTCAGTCAAGATTTTATAACCAAAGCCACACATAAGATTCAAACCTGAGTAGCCCCTTGGAATGGTGAAGGCATCCAGAGTCTTGAATATGGTACTGATTTCTTCACTAGAAATTGCATATGTCAAAACTTGAAGGAAACCAGCAAGCATCTCGGCTTGTTTCCCTGAATTACCCCCAGCACTGAGACTGCTCTTTCTGTGTACATTTAATTCTGGTACTGCAACATTATTAGTGCAAATCATCATCCACACAGACACTAGTGTGATAAGAGATGATTAAAAAACGTAGTCTGGGAAAAGGAGAGGGAGAATTTTTTTGCCAGCTAATGTTATTATATGTTTTCATCGCTACCACAGAATTTGTCCTATATATCATACAAGATGATGAAGCCAGAAGAACTCCCTGCAGCCAAGACCTGGCAACACGAATTTACACAAGCCCTCAAGAGTAATGAGGATCAATTTACTTTATATTTCCCTGGGAAAATAACCAAGATTCATCACCTATATATTTTATCATGTTTAACATATTTTACTGCAAGACAGAATCTTTGTAAATGTATTTCCCTCTTTGCAGTATTCTGCTAAATTGAACTTTGACCTTAATCAAACCTGAGGCTGGAGTTGAAGAAAAGGCAAAGCACTTTATCACACATGATCAAGTGTGTGCACAATTGAGTTTGGTGCTTAGCCACTAGGGACAGATGTCAGGAGTACCTTAACATGACTTTCATCACCGTGCTGAAGCAGGCAGAAGGATTCTCTTGGTAGGAAGGGCACTTATGAAAACTAGGTCAAAGGAGGAAAGAGAAATAAGAGAGAAAATATCAGAAAATAAATATGTTTAAAGACTGAGAATGTTGAGCCCTATAGCAACATTAAGCAACAAATAAACACAAAAACCCCTTCTAGTTAGCAGTGTTATATTCTCTTGGGCCAAAATATAACAGTCCTCACATATATAAAGGTATTTAGCTGTCTGAAATTATTTTCACCTCAAAGGATGCTGACAGCTCAGACAAGGTACATTTTGAGTTCCACTATAGGGCTCACAATCTTACCTTTCACTGAAAACCAGAATTTGCCACAACAGCACTGTGCCTATGTTGCCAGTACGCAGACAACCTATTTAGGTAATAATGAGTATTCAACAACCACTTTTATGGAAAACAAACTTAAAATTTAGCTTACCCAAAGTAGATTTACTTCTTACTTTTTGTATCATCCCACTACAGGCTGTTTTCCACTTACCATTACTCCTGATATATTTTATGTTCTTGAGGAACCACTTGTTGGAACCAAGAGATTATGCAAAAGTTCATTTACATGCCCTAGAAAAGTATAAAGTGACTCTTGCCACTGTAATCACTGAGGAAACCTTGAGAGCTTTGAAGAAGATTCTCCTCAGATGACTTAAACAATTTCCCTTTTAAATAATAATCATGCATTTTGGTAATTCTGATTCACTGAGTGTTTCAGATACAGATTTTTTTCTGATTTGGCAGTTCTAGATTACTTTTACCAGGCCATGTAATACAAAAGCAGAAGAGCAAAGTGCCTGACCATCCCTCATATAGCCTTCACCTGGACTTACAGAGATGCGTTTTCTATAGATGCAGAAACACGTGGGCTCTTCCCTCCCTAAATGTGCAGTATAAACATAGGGCAAACTAAAATGAAAACAATTATGCTTTAGTGTATGCAATATAGTGTGTGCCCAAATACAGCATATAGGGACTGTCTTCTAACAGTTTTGTGTTACTTTTGTATTATTACCTTTTGCCTAAGTGAGTAGCAGTTACTCAACAAATAGAAAATATAGCCTTGTATTAGAGAATTTAATTCCCAAAAAAGCACAGAACATGTGAGTTCCCATTTAATTTCAGAATATCAAACAATGCAGAAATCCAAAGAACAAAGCTAGGGAAGAGGGGAATAAAAATCTACACTTTCATTATTTTTTTTAATTTAAAAAAATTAATTTAAAATACACCATAGCAGCTGCACTGTCAGATTCTGCTGAAAAAAAATTAAAGATGGAGTTAGTCATATTCACTGGCAACACTGCCTTAAAAAAATTACAAGAAAGAACTAATATCTTCAAAAGTGTTTTTCTGCACAGTAAAAAATTATCCATCAATCTCCTTGTGATATTTTCTGTGATGGTGTTGGCTTGCTACCCTGACACATTTTATGCAATAGTTGGGCAATAAAAAGAAAACAAACCAAAACACAGACACCCCCCAAAAAAACACCAAAAACCAACCAAACAAAAACCCACCAAACCCCAATATATATGCATTTTTTAATAAATTTATCTCTAAAACAGAGATATTTTTGTATTAGTTACCTTCTCTGAATAAAAAACTCACCTGTTAACTTCATGCATGCAAGTGTATGTGAAAGACCAAGAGCCATTCACTGTGGATCCCAACACCAATTAAAATTGCAGTGCTGGTAAGCTACAAAACTACAGATGTAAGCATTAATTTGATCTGCTCACTGATATGAAACCCATTTTTACTTAACCGTGAGCATAGAAATATTGATTCGTTGTTCATGAGTTATGCTTTCACTGTGAAATCTGAAGTCATAGTTGTCAGCCTGGAACAAATTAAGATGTTAAATAGCATCAGCAGTTCTTCTGTGTCTAGACAAACGAAAGAACAGGCTATTACAAGGTGGGAATTGTATTCAAATTTTAATCCTTATGTTAGAGAAATTTTATAATATATATTGTCTCCCAAAGTCTCCCAAACTGCCAAATCTTCCTTAAAATAAAACTTATTAAAACAATTTCCAAAAAGAGTTAAATATAAAGTACTCAGTGGTAATAAATGTCTCTCATTTAATTGTATGACCGGGAGATAAGCACTAACATTAGGCCTTAATCCAAGAAATTAACAACAACCAGAAATTAAGGAAAAAATGTAATAGCCAAAAATCAAAATATTCTGCTTGGTTTAACATCACAAAGTGTGAATCATCTAACAAGTCTCTTTATAAATTAGACTTAGAATATATGAAAAATTAATTGTTCATTATTCACTGATTTTATTCTGATCAGAAGTGTTGGGGTGTGTACGAGGAGAAATTAAAAATAGAACAAGCTTCTGCGAACACAATGGAAACAGAACTAGGATAAAGAGACTCTATACCACTAGTGGATCCAGACAACCTAAAAAGTGGGAGGGTCATTGTAAGAATGTTACCTTCATATAGACTGTCAAATTAGAAGTCAGACAGTAGCAACAACCATTTACTTACTTCTGTGCAACACATAAAGGGCCAGATCTTGACAGCAGTGTCTGCCATCCTGCTTAGGCATACAGCAGATTAAAGGTTGTGTGGACACAGAAGCTAGAACTGTACTCCTGCTCTGGGTAAAATCCCTTACATGTCAGCATGTCAGAATTAAAATGTGATGCCAAGACAAAACTCCAGGGGTTTGGGGTTTTTTATGATTTTTTGTGGGGATTTTTTTGCTCTGTGATTCTTTTTTTTTTTTTAAGAAGAAACAATCACATACCTGTTGTAAAAATTAAAGATGCAGTCTTTGTAGTAATTAACAACCTCATTCTTCAGATGCAGAAAGCAAAGTAAATAAATAAAAGGAAATTAAAAACCCCATGTCTCTTCATACTCTATCATTATTTCCAGAAAAGCTGAATTACCTTCAGGCCAGTACTGAGTGGGCTTCAGCAGCTACAAAAAGTGGTGTGTGGTCATCAGAAACAGGGGACCAGGAAAAAAATTTCATTATCCTTTCCATATCTTTTTCTGAAAGAACAAAACTAATAGCTGAGTCATGTGATAATATACTACTACACTGATGGCCCATAAAAGAGCACGCTCTGGACAACCAATGCACATAGATTACAATTCTCCTAGGACCCTGAAGAAAATTCTTTTTATGGCACCTGAAAGCCATGGAAAATATTCCTTCTCCTGGGTAATTTCCAAGAAATTCAGCCCTTTCTTCCCCAGCTTCTGGACTGTGTCATGATGTAGTACCATGACCAAAAGATTCCACTCCAATGTTATTTCAGGACAGACCCCCTCACTGGTGATTTTATAAGATCAAGTTTCTGTCTTCGCTTTAGAACAAAACAGAATCTCAGAGTAGCACATACAGAGGTTTTTAACTCAGTGACATTCACAAGTAGGCAACCCTCTCCCCCTTTTCAAGAAATGAAGAAGCAATTAAATAATAACATGTTCTGTTGCAGCTGTGCCCTTAGAAGTCAGTGTCTATCCCCAATTACCACATTTTTCCTATGCAAACAAAACAGCAGAAAACATTTAAAAAATCTGATCGTCACAGAAATTATGGAAGATAAAATGTTTGCAACTAAGCAGGAGTGTCAAGATATTTGCCTTCCTGATTGCCAGCAGTAAAGTAACCTTTAACTGATCTCTTAAATTAATTTTCTTGTAAATATAATTTTCTTCCTGAATGATCAAAAAACTTGACACTCTTGGTCCTCATCCAAACAAATAAAAAATGTAAACACCTCATTTCTTAGGTAGTTTTACCATTTGATTTTCACAAACGTTCCTTTGGATAACGATCATTTAAATTCTTCTCAAACCCTGTTTTTTTAAAATTGTTCTTCATAGGTTATTGCTTTTTTTCTCTCTCTTTTCATGGTTTATAAAATCATGCTGCCAAATCCAACAAGCTGACACCCCTGTCTGCAGCCACAAGCAAGAGCTTGATTTTCATTTAGCTCTTCACCAGAAAAAGAGACAGATCATTCAAGGTTAGAATGGAAGTGGGAAAAACCCACGTCTGGCTACATAATAAAAGCTATATACAATTTATACTCTACCAACTTACAAAAGGAAGTCCTATGAGCTGGAAGTAAGTCACAGGCAAGGGAGCCCAATGAACTGCAAAAAGGAAACTGGTATTTGCAGCCCCAACACTGTTTGGAGCACATGCCCCCAATAAATGTCTTGTATGAGTTCCCTCTTTGCCTCATGATTTTGCTAATCTCCAGGAGTTGAATGCAGTTAGCAGACAACAACGTCTCCATCTCCATGCCCTGAAAATCACATTATTTTTAACAAGTCATATACAAAAAGCAGCCCAGGGGTGGGCAAAAGAACAATGTTGTTCTGTTTATTTGAGGTTTGCACTTTTTTTCCCTGATTTTTTCCATTAACTAGAAAGGCCCTGAAATTATAAGGTGATTGGGGAAAGAAATAAATCCATACAATTTATTTTTGGATTTGAGAACCAGAGGTCATCTGAGTATCACTCATGTTTCTACAGTGAACCCATACACATAGAGCAGGAATTTAAGTTCCCTATGCTTGGCTAATCTTTATCCAAACTTGCAGTTAGGAAGAAAAAATCAGAAAAAGATAAAAGAGAAAAATGAACAGAATAAAGGTGTTCGTCCCCAAGGGGGAAACAATCACACTTCATCTCCTTATCTGAATGTCATTTTAAAATCTGCATAACAAAAGCTGTCCTGCTGAGACTCTTTTGCTCCTCAGGGAATTGCAGGGTTTCTTTTCATATTCCCTAAGCTACAGCAGCCACTATAGAGAGACAATTCATATTTTGATGGAGAGGCACATCTATAGAGTGAGAAAAGGCCCAGAAAGGTGTGTGAAATTTTTTTGCTCTGTGATTCTTGCCAGTATAGGGTACTTTAGCAACATAGCAACCCTAGCCAGTATAGGGTACTTTAGAGATCATATATAGCTGAAAAGAGTTATACCAGTTTTATCTATTCTGAGCTAAGGCTGAGCTAGAATCTAGAAGCTAGAATCTCAAGCTCTGTTGCTGTGGGTTTTTGATGGCCACTTTGCTATTCCTAGCAAAAATCATGGATCCGTAAACACACCCCACCAGATGCAAATTAAATAAAGAAATTATTTAGCAACAGCAATACTGAAATAAAGCATCAGAAAGTTTTTGAAGTTTATTTATGTTCTTGCACCATACAGGAAAAAAAAACCCAAATAGCACAACACCTGCTCTCTGTAGATTAAAATATTAATTAAATAATCAGTAACATCCAGTAATAAAACTTAAAAGTGCAGTCTTTTGCTGCTCTAGTATGTTAATGAGAACTACAATATTGATATTTGTGATGCTAATGTAACTCCAAATTTTGAACATTATTCTCTTCCACAGAACAGCTAAGAGTCCAGGGCATGGATTCAAGACTCTAGATGAAGCGTTCAGCATTTCTGTCAACTTGTTGTGTGACATTGCACAGATTGCTTTATCCCTCTAGGCTTTCTTTTTATATCAGAGTCATTATTCTTTCTTGCCATTTATTGTTTATAGATCACCCCATTTCATAAAAACTGATCATCACTTCAACAGGAAGCTCAACAATGTTTCTAAAAATAGAATATTTCTTGAAGTCTAGGGAACGCTACTCACTACAAGACTACAACACCTAAAACAGCCACACAAGGTCACTTAGGATATTTGCAAGTGTGCTGTGATCTGAAACAACCAAAACAATGCAACTTTAACATCTACAACAGGAACCTCAAGAAAAAATATCTTAATTCAAGGAAAACATATATTAGGCTTAGCACCATGTAAACACAGATCAAACTTAGCCTTCAGTATATATTGTGGAGCACTCTTCTTGACATACCCCAAGGTCTCGTCTGTCCCTGATCCTCACTTGTCACATTTAGTCATACCTTTCTCTGAATAGGATATAGCCTACAGCCAGCAGAGCAGGATGTCTGCTGTGTTGTCCCAGTTTCTGTTAGATCATTGTCTCCTGGGAGAGACTGGAATGTTAATGGTTAATGACTCAAAACAATCGGCCATTTGCTGGGCCAGGTTTGCACCACCCCTGCAACTGAAAGGAAGAAAGTTTTGGATGAGGGGTGGTGAAACCCTCTGATCCTTACAAGACAAAGAGGGGTTCCCATGTAAACCTAAACTATCTTGATCCATTGAACTTTGTGTTTCATGGGCTTTGCCCCACCCCTGTGGGGCAGTTTCAGGGGTGTTCTGGTGGGGTGCTACGATCTCCAGAACCGACTCCCAACAGAAAGTCGCTCAGCAGCCACTGCACTCACACACACTCACACGCACCAGGGAGCTTCTTCGACAGATCGATGGCAAAGAGGCAGGCAGGGTCCTTGTGCAGAATTGCACCGCAGAGGTTTATTTCAGCCCTGCACTTGAAACGTACCAGTGACAAAAAGCCTCCGAAGCTGGTGGGTCCAAGGTTATACACAGGGCGGGGAAGCATCAGGAACCAATGGTCTGAGGGCATGGGGGCGGTGGATAGGTGGGACTAGGGTATGGGAGCCAATGGGATAATTCTGAGGGAGTGGTGAGGAACAAAGACCAATGGGAGAATGGGGAAGGGAGAATTTTCTAGGGAAAGAACAGATAAGGTATAAGGGGGCGGGGAGGCCAGCTGGCCAACCGGGGAAGCAGAACTGGGAACATTTGCATAATGAAACAGAGCATCCTGGGAGAGGGCTTTTTAGTTCCCCCTAACCTGAGAGAATTTCTATCCCTAGGGATGGTCCCACCGATGGACTCCTTTTGTGTTGTGACCTCACTGATTCCTTCATGTTTTCAGACCATCAAGACTGCAATCTCTTTGACCAATAGAAAACTAAGTGGCAGCAATCAAATCTCCTTGCTGGTCGTGATACCTGTTCTTATCCTTTTTTTCTCTTTCTTTTTTCTACATTTTCTTAGGTGTTATATTTGCGCTTTTATATTGTTGTATTTCTATGGATAATTTTAACCAAAACAGCTACGTACCAGCTTTCCATTGCAACCAAGTTGTTCTAAAATAAATCCTATGTATCTATATATTTTGAAACACTGATCATTCAGTGTCGTTTCATTCTAATCTGCCCCAAGGGATCTACCAACAAGAACCTGAGTTACCCTCACCTTCAGGGGTAGTCCATTGACATTTCTAGCCAGTAGTGACTACAACAGCCTTCATCACAAAGGCAGAAAGCCCCATTCTAGATTCACACATATTTAAAGCTGTGTGTGACTGAGAGCAAAGTCATTAAGCAAATAGTGTGTTAAATCCCATATAGCTCTAAAGGACAGACTCAAAAAATAATTCAGATTGAGAAGGACCCTTAAGGGCTACCTAGTCTAATACCTAGTTCAAAACAGGTTTAATTAGATCAGACTGCTCAGGGTCATGAACACCTTGAGGAATGGACATTTCCTCACATCTTCCTGTAACTGGTGTTTGCTCAATTCTACCAGGAAAAGTTTTCCTAGTACTCAGTCAGAACTTCCCATGCTCCAGCTGATGCACACTGACTCTTGTCCTTCCACTGGTATCTCCAAGATGAGTCTCACTCCCTCTTATCAGCGTCCTGCAAGAAGACAGTTGTAGACAACAGCATCTCCCTCAGTCCTCTCTTCTCCAGGCTACGGTTCCTTCAGACTCGTTCATATGTCATGTGTCAGCACCCTGAGTATCTTCAAAAAATCACAGAATGGCTTGATTTGGAAGAGACCTTAAAGATAATCTGGTTCCAACTGCCCTGTCATGGGCAGGGGCACCTTCCACTAGGCCAGGTTGCTCAAAGCCTCATCCAGCCTTGGCCATTCCTACTTGTCCTATCACTACATGCTCTTGTAAAGTGTTCCTCTCCAGCTTTCTTCTAAGTTCCCTTCAGTACTGGGGGACTGTAATTAGGTCACCCTGAACCCTTCCATTCTCCAGGCTGAACAGTCCCAGTTTTCTTAGCCTTCCTCACAGGAGAGTTGTTTCATTCCTCTAATCATCTTGGCAGCCCTTCAGCCATTATGAGCTACATGTGTTATGGTTCACTTTTGTGTGTATTCAGTCTTTCAGTACTTTGTAAAATTCTGTTCTCCCCACTCCAAGCGCAGAGGGAGAAGTCTCCAGGAGGTGACTGCTCATAATGTCATAAGGTGTTAAAATCAACTGTCAGTAACTTGAATATTTTCTCTTCTATTAAAGAAAACAAACAAACAAACCAACCAACCCAGCTTTTCTCAAACAGGATTATTTGTTTCAGTGTAGACATTTGATATTTTTTCTAAATGAAAACTAGCATGACAGAAATTTTCCTTTCCAGCGTGTGACAGAAATGGAATATTCACCAATATAGCTGATTTTTTCCCCTTCATCAACCCACCTTGAAAGATATTGTACATACTTACCACTGGCAATGAGTGCATGATGGCACAGAATATTGGCATGTTTGTCACAGGCACTTCTCTGCACCCATGGACCCATGCCCAGTTTTAAATTGTCTAGCGTCCTGATTACAAGGGTACCAAGTACCCTGATCAAGGAGATTCTACTGTGCAATTTAATCATTTAAAGCTGGGCTTGCTTCCATGGCTGTAGTTAGTTTCCGTAAGTCCTGTGACAGTGCCAGAAACATATGTCAGCGGATAAGGTCTGGATACAAAACCATTTTCTCAGGGACGTTTCTTAAACCACTATTTCATGTTTTATTGCTAATGCCACATACTGAGTTAACCACAATTAACCCTGAAACCCCTTCTCCAAGCATGTACAGAAAGTTATCTGTTCTTATTAATTCATTAAGCAGTAATGAATTAATTTATCTATGCTTCCGTCTGATCTCACCAAGGTGATAAATGAACAACTTCTCAGACGTCTAATTATCTTCTGATCCACTCTTTGCCCAAAAAAAAAAAAAAAGTTAAAATCTCCACCTCTTTCTTGCAAACATGGAGTCTCCCATATTGTACTCTGTTCTCCTGCACTATTTCAAGACCCATTCCACAGCTCAAACCTGAACTATGTCTACAGGTAGTAGAGCAAAGGGAAAAACCCAGCCGCACTACTTTACCAATCAATGTCTCAAAGGAGGCTGGTTGGAAAAAACTGTCCTTTGACTAAGATACCTGCAGGGAGAAAAGAGAAAGAAAAGTTGCAGCAGCATGCCATGGAAAAAGACATTTTCTCCTTTTCAGTACAGGATAATTTGTCAGCCTTCTCTCACCCTAGGATAAGGGTTAGAAAATGCCATTAGGATCAGCATAAGTTTTGTATAACAAGATAATAAATAAAATTCCTGCCTTGATTCTCCTCTAGCACTAATGTGCATGGTTTATCAGTACAAATGCTCTAGAAGTGCATCAACAACCTTACAGAGATCTTCAGGATCACTGTGTGTCCTCTTCTGACTGCGGGGTTTGCAGTCTCTCTGTGGAAAATCTTACTCAAAACTGCATATCTGCAAGGGTCAGGTGAATCAAACACTTATGCTGCAGGCATTTGTCCATCCACATCAAAATATCTGTCGTGTTTGAATATAAATGACTGGCACCAACAGCGAGCCACAGCAATACAGGGTAAGGATGGACGTGTGCTCAAGTCCAGTCTGAATGAGGAGATAAAAGCAGTTTCGGATCTACTTGTGCACATTCTTTTGTAACTGTAGCTGTGATAAGATAGCCCTGAGTGAAACAGTTATGGCAAGCAATGCAGTGTCAATAAACAACACGTACTGAGGCCAATCTATACCTGAAAGGAGGACGACAACTTTCCTGCAGTTGGTGCAGCTCTGCCTTTGCAGCAGCGATGCGTTCAAAAGAAAAAAAATCTGAAGTAACTCCAGACATACTGGAATGCTGCTGTGCATGGAGCTCAGACACTTCCAGGAGCATCACTTAAGACTGCCCAGCAGCAGCTGCCTTCACTCCTCACATCCTCTTGCTTTCTGTGCATTTTATTCCCTTGAGCAAACAAGAAGCAGAAGCAGGTGCACCACTGTCAGTTCTGGTGCTAGCACCCGGAGCAGAAGATTCCAACAGGGCGTATTTGCTGTTCTCTCTTTCCTCAGGCAGGGCGATGGGGTCATGGCCTCCTGCACCAATGCCATGGCACTGCTGTAAGTGCTGGGAGAAAACAGAGGGATGAAAGAGGGATCTTGCTTTTCAGTTCCATTTCTCCTTCTGCACCATGTGACAAAATGAAGTGTGACACTGCAATATCAGTTTCCTGCATATAATCTGGATGCTGATTTTTAAAGTAACATTTTTAAAGAAGAAGAAATCATGGAAATTGCCCATAGCTCTGTGACAACATTCAGAAAAGCCAAATCTTTTGTTTTTTCTAGGCAGCTGACTCACAGGCTCTAGTACTATTTCTCTGCATTTTAGAGTAAGCTGCTGGGTTTAGGAATTCCTCATCTCTGCTTGCAGTTGCCCTTTCTATTGCCATCTCTTTCCTATGTAATGAAAATTTTTAGTCAACCAACCATAGTCCTAGAAAAAGAGAAACTGTTTCTCCCTCCCTTGGCATTTTCTGCACGTAAAAGTAGTCAGAATGAGGCTGGAAATGGGGGGTTTGGGTGAACAGCTAGCACTACCTATAGCATTAAGAAACATTAAGCAGGAAAGAGGAAAGAATAAGACCAAGAACAATCGTGGTCCCAGTTCCATTTCCTGAAGTTCTTGATGTTACTACCATCACAAGTGGCAACAGAAGGGACGTCAAAAACACATCTCCTGAAGTCATACACTGGGCAGCAGCATGGGTACTAACAAAGCCAAGGTTCCTATGGATGTGGGCCTTATCCCTGAATTTCCTTATGCATAAAAGCAAAAGCCTCAGTCAATGCTTTCTCCATGGCTGGAGATTTTTAAATGCTGATTATATGTGGCTTCTGCTCCTCAAACGCCTTATTAGGGTCAAGACCACAACATTTCTTTTGGGTCTATTGGGTCTGTTCTCTACCCACATACCTATCTGTTGGGGTTCTACTTCAACCCCATACAAATTCAGCTGGCTTCAAATCTTTTGAACAGAATCAAGGTGTATAACAAGCAAAATATGTCTGCATTAGACTCATTTCCTGAGGAAACCAGTGTCAACACATTAAAAGGAAAAAGTTCTCTGTGCAGACTGATGAGACTCCTACCTTTAATTAATGCTCCCTTTGTTCCATGAAATCCCTTTCAGACAGTCCTATGTATGAATTTTGCAGGTGGGACACTGGGGTAGTAAAAATCTTTCTAAAGTGAGATAATACCATTTACAGTCATAAATAAAAGGTGGAAATTACTTGCTCCAAAACTGTTGTAAAATTGGTACCACTGTTTTGTCAACACTACTCAAGGTTAGAAAACTAACCTTTACAGAGGACTGTTAAAGCCACCACTAATCGGAGTCACTTGGTGTTTTCATACACCTGGAAGATTTTATCCAGATTTCCAAGAGGCCACAATCTTCTGTTAGATCTCATGAGCAACAGAAGCCAGACAATAACTGAATTTACAGAAGGAAATACTCTCAAACTGTTTTCAGAGTCAACGTTCTACTTCTATAACAGGGTCATCTAAAAAGGTGCTTCCCAATGCTAGTACACTATGTAAAGCTTTGAGTTCTCTCTGGATTTTACTGACTCCCATAAAATAAAATTTAAAATTTAAACCTTTCTCTCCCCAAGTCTCTCTCCTAGTTTTTTTTCCCATTCTATAACTCAAAGTGTTTTCTGGCAAACACATTGTATCATATATTCAATACTGCTGTCTTCTATAAGTTATACAGTTTCATATTACTAGATTGTGTAGAGCTTGCACCAAACAGAAACATTCTGCAGAGTAATACAGCACCATGCTCCTGGTCTCAGAAAGATTTCCTTATGTTTTTCATCAGCCATGTAAGCAATACTATCAGCGAGTAATACAGAACACACAAGGAATGCAGCCTGCATTTACAGACACATATGCCTGTGCAAAATACACCTATTCCAGAAGTCATTCAGCAGGCAAGTCATATTTAAGATGACAGAGGAAATAAAAAATGGAATTTGTTTGATTAAAGATATGAAATAATTTTATGGTATTGTAAAACATTGCCTTTTGTTCCATACACTATTGTGCTGGGCTGAATTTTTTCTGAAGAAAATACCTTTTAAAAGAGACAGCTTAAAGCTTTGCTTCTGAGTTCCCCACAGTTCAATGCATTTATTCACTCAAGTGCTGCAGGCCAAATGCCTTGTCTGCTTCCAAAGGAATTCAGTGGCAGCTTTGGTTTACATGATACAGACAATCAGCTGATCACATAATTTGCAACAACAGTGTGGCCTGCAGGCCTTTCCTGTACCAGTGAACAAGGCAGCCATCAAACCTGCTAAATGGGCAAGCTTCCAACAAGCTTCAAACTGTGCAGAACCCTAAAAGCAGCAGCAGCAGCAGCATCTTCTGCACTGTCAAATCCCTCCCCTGTATTGCACAGTGACTGGAATGGAACAGCAAAACTTTTCCACACCAAAGCTGTGAATCCCCTGAGACACATTCAGAACAAGCAAATAAGCAGATATACCTACTCTAGCATTTCCACGGAAGTTTCAGGCATATGGACAGGAGAGAACAGAAGCTAGCCAGCTGCATTTCTGGTGTGTGATGGGAAGACGTCTGGTGGGGGAGAAGAGAGCAATCTGACAGCACCATGTGCACAATTCAATTCCTTTTATTTCTGCCTCCAGCACCACTAATATCAGACAGGAAGGAAAAAAACAGCTGTCCTAACCTGTCATTCCAGCCACCTCCAGAATCAGTCAAACCATGCTCTGGGCTTCCTCCCAGCCACTTGTTTCCTTGTGACCATTTTTCTCTTGACTTGCAGTCCTACAAGCTACCTCACCTTTCTTATCCTGCGGCTTTGTATCTGCACTGTGTCATAGTGTAGGTTATCCTCATGTGCAAAAAAAAAAAAAAAAAGACAGACTCTGCCAAGAGCAAGGGAGACGGATATTTTCCTTTAGGAAAGTCTGCACAGCATTTGTTAATATTAGTTCAGGTGAGGACAAAAGGAGATGTGGAGCAAGAAGCTATGGGGGTGCTCTATGGTGCTCTCATCCTAGAGCAAGTGCATTGCACAGGTGCAGACCAGCAGCTACAGAACATCTACTGCCCCAACGGCATCATACTGTGCAAGAGGACAGAGTTTACCAGTGGTCCTGCCTCCTGAGGAGTACAAGACAGAGACAGATTGGGAGGAGGAAGGAGGAAAAGAAAGTAGGGCTCTCTTATCTCTGGTGTCTTGTGTGCTTTCTGCTTAACCATCCTTCCTGACAGCTGTATCTGCTTTGGAGTGCTTTCCCAAAGAAGGCACTGCTAGAGCTACTCTGACAGCTGGCTCGCTTCATCATAGCTGCCAATGCACATCACAGAGCCATGATGTGGAGGAGCAGTTAGGCTAAGGGGAACAGATACAACAAAAGGCAGAAGAGGATGCCATCAGAAAGTGGTAGGAAAAAACCAACAAATTGTTCTAGACAAGATCAAGTGAAATAGAGAAAGGGTGCTAAACAGTAGAAAGAGAAGACTGAAAAATACTGTTCTCTAGCTAGCACAGTGGCATGTTCACATTAGGAAGGATGCTCTGAGACATAAGGCATGGAAGAATGAACCAAGTTCTTTGGGTTCAGCTTCCATCTCAGACAGGTTTCACCATCTGATCTGACTGGAGACATCCATCTTCTTGTTTTCAGTTCTGTGGCTGCAGAACACCCTCCACTCCTTGGTGCTGGTCTTTTAATGGAGACCCTTCAACAGAAGAACCGGCTCTGAAGCTGTGAGGGGTGACTGCCTTGTGGCAGTGGCTGTGCCATTGCTGTCAGAGAAGAGCAGTGGCAGGAAGCTGCAGGCCATGCTTGCCACAAGCACTCACGTGCAGGCATGTTCTCTAGGCTAGCTGTGGGACAGCACAGCTGTGCCTCTCAAATGAAAAACGACCTACCACAAATTCTGGGGTTCACTCCAAGGTCCATTTTCTTGCTGTTCAAAAGGGCTGTGAACTTCTTTTGTCTAACCAGCAGCATCCAGCCACTCCATTAGATGGAGGCTGAGGTCTCATATCTGCTGTGTGCCAGATGAAACAACCTAAAAGATGAGATAGATCCCAGAAAGGTCCAGTCCCTCCATAGGTGTTTTCCATCACCTGAGCTCAAGTTATCTTTGCACGCAGTGTACACGCAAGAGCTTTGAGTGCCTGGCCTTTTGCCACCTTTCAGGGCCACGCAGCTAGCAGCCACTAGGGTTTTCAAAGGGTTTGTTATTTACAACTAGCTGAGAGCCAGAAATGAAGGCTGAACTGCAAAGTGGACAGAAAAGGATATACACTTTCTAGCAAAAAAAAAAAAAAAAAAGTGCAACAAGCTCACAAGCTGACTTCTTGTACTGAAGACTTTACCATGACGGATTTTCTCTCAGGTCATACTTATTAGCAAAAACTGTGTAGGTATCACCACAAAAAAGCTACCTCACTTTGTTCTATCTTTGTCAAGAAAAGGCACTTGCCAACAAGCCAAAGTGTGGTGTTTCTTCACAGCACAGCTCTGTTCAGCCAGCACAGCCTGACTGGGCCAAGCCCAGCTGGCTCCCTCAGCCTGCCATTTTCCATTACCTGAACATTTCTGTTGCTGTCTACCAGACTCCTTCTAACAAAGTACCAGAAGGCTTAGCACTGATCATGGTATTCCAGATGCAGCTTGACAAGAGCTAAATAGCAGAAAGCAAAAATTTACTTTGACTTTCTGGCTGTGCTCTAATAAGATGTTATGTGTCTTTACTTCACAAGAAGTCTTAAATGGTGTTTCAAAACTTGCAAGTATCCAGCTACTTCCTACTTCTTCCATTACGTATTTTTCTCTTTTCTCTCTGGGGTGGTTTGTTCATTTTTTGTTGGTTCAGGGTTTTGTTTTTAGGTGGTTATTATTTTTTTTATTTGTTTTTTTTTTGTTGGATTTTTTCTCAGTTGGTTCTTCTTTGGTCGTAGTTATACTAGTTTCCCCTACTAACACCAATCTGAGGCTGAACTTTTGTGGAAAAATTCAGTCAAAATGATACAGCAATTTCTGAGCTGACAAGTAGAAATACATTATTCCAACCAATCTGAAAAATTTTGACAGGTTCTGCTTTGGGTCAAAAAAATACTTTTTCCTATCCTTATGAAAGACTGCCAAAGTCTGGGTGGCTTAAAATACATCAAAATGTCACAGTTTATATACACTCAGATAAAATCCAGCAAGAAAAATCTCTGAGGGTTCTATCTGAAGTGGACACACTTAATTTTCTTGCAAAGTTTAGCACTCCCTGGACTGCACAACTCTAGACCAGATGGATATGACCATCATGGAGATCCAGGTAGTAGTGGCTTCAGGTGAGGGTGGGTTTGCATTGGTTTGGCAGAGACTACTTTGAGAAAATCACTTGGGAAAACATCTCTTTGCAGGCTCTGAAAAAAAAAAAGAAAAGGCGTGAACTCAACAGGAGGAGTTGTATGAGACAAAGTTTGTAATTTAGAGATGATAGGATGAAAAATAGTAAAGGAAAGTTAAATATAGTTAAGAAAAGTTTATTTCTATTGATAGACCTATGAAATTCTGTAGCCACATTTTGACAGATGTAGCTGATTGTCAGACTTGGCTGGTAGCAAATGCTTCTGCATCTTTTTTGTAAACAGCTATTTATTCAGACCGCTTACAGCAGCAAGAGATAAGCCCATATTCTACTGGAAACATAAAATGTTTATCCACCACCTGCTAGGAAGGCTTTTGTTACTTGAAATTTGTCTTTTAAGCTCTGTGGAAAGCAAGTATGTATTCTAAATGTATTTTCAAATAATGAAGCAGTTTTGATGCTTTAAAACATGTTTTCTTGAAAATAAATAACAGATTTTATCACTTGAATTGACTTTTAAATGCTTGTAGAAAGGTTCAGGATGAAGCACCCTAGAGAGAATAAGCTTCTCAATTCTCAGAAAGCCAGGCTGTAAATCCCTTACTGTCAATGGCAAACAGCAACTCACATGCATAACCCTGTGAGCACTGGTAAGAGCAAATCTTCACTGATAGGAATTAAGCCTTCATTTTTTCTAGCTCAGTACAGCACAAAATGGTCACCATCAGTGGATGTTCCCTCTGACATTCTTCAAAGTGAGCATCAAATATCCTTCTGGAAAGACCTCTCAAGGAAAACCAAAAAACCAAATCACCAGAATCTGCCATTTACTGGAGCAAAAGTTAGGTGCTCTTTTGATGGAAAAACATTTTTTGATATAAGGCTGCACTGGCAATTTTATTTTACAGAAACCTGGAACCAAACACCACACACTATACAGGCAACATAAAACAGTCAACAACAAGTAATGCTGGTCAGTGTTGACCTGGGCTGAAGGTGAGCCAGGCACTGTGGGAACAGGGCACTCTCAGTGCTCTGCTACTAAACCCTAGCAGCTGTTGTCATTTATAATGGGAGCCTGGCTGTGGAGAATTTGAAATATAAATAATGGCATACCAGCAAGCCTTTATCAACAACAATAACATCATTAAAACACTGGAAAGGGACTTTTTGTAGAAGTCTTCATCAGCTCTAGGAAAATTCTCCCCTGAATACTGGCTATTAAAAGGAATAGATCAGTGGATTTTAGAGCAAGAGGAGAACATTGCTAGCAATTATCTGACCTAAATATACAAAATCACTTTCAAAAAAATACTTTAAAAATAATGCCACTAAGGTCAAATAATCCAGCATTCAAAATTCTCAAATGGCAATACTAAGGTTGCCTGAGAGACCTTAATTCAGCAACCCTTAATTCAGTCTCCCTCAGCGTGACTGCAGAGAATGGACAAGGCTCCTTAACTAGGTAGCTAATCAGCTGCTATTTTTGCCCTTGTATCTCCAAGCAGCAGCAAAGGCATACCACAAAAACCCAGCCCCAGGACTGCCCAAAATTCTCCAGGTCATTACAGTCCCAGAGCAAAGCTCTCAGCAACCCCAGGCTGCAGCACTCACAGGACATCCATAAGCACTGTATCAAGGCTGAGACAGAAGGAATGGGAAAGGCATAGGCCAGATATTTAGAGCCCTTTTGAAACCTGACTGCCATTTTAAGAGTCTAAGTCCAAAACTTAGAAGTTCTGCATCACCACTTTTAGTTGTACCTGCAGCCCTTTACAGGTAAGAAAGTACCTGCTTCTAGTTGTACACAAAGGAGCTTGTGTCCAGGCAACGCTACATTTCTCAGGAGCAATCTCATAACTACACTCCAAGAGAAACCCCATACTTACTCTTTTCTACCTCGGTGGTCCATTGTGGTAGTATACTTACCAATAAGTACAAAGCCAGAGGGAGAGGTGCTGTGCCCGCTCTCTCCTTTATCACCCTTTAGCACTGGTCATGGTGCTCGCATCCGGCTGAACAGCTCTGGGTTTCAAAGTATTCTTTGCCCAAATGGGTTTCTGAGCATCTTTGGACAATATTCTCATTCCGTTAAATAAGCATTTTGTGAGCAGCCACACATACCACCAGCAGGATTGCCCACCACAACAGCCTTTGATACCACAGTGCCTCATGTGTCAGTGCAATTAATTCATTTCTACAGCATCCAACTCAAAACAGGCTCCTATGTTCTGTCCTCTGGTACCTATATTTCAGATGGAATAAGGCAAATACTAACCCAAGCAAATGGAGCCCACTTTGAATCATCCAGCATCCCTCAGGATAACCTAATCTGAATCCAGAAAGCAGAGTATCATAGCTCAGAGGAAGGACAAAAAGAGCACACTTCTGTACAAGTAAAGCAAGTAAGTAGCAAACCTCTGGTTTTGTAAGTCAGCTTTGATAATTGAAACATTTCATATAGGAACTTGATACCTCCCAAGAATCCATCCCTACTGCACAGCACAGGGCCATGCAGAGTCACCCAAGCTAGCAAGCCTGCCATTTCCAAATGGCAAAACAAACAGCAGACACACACAAGAAATGCCAGCTGCTGTTCTGGATGCAGGTGCTGGCAAAGCCAGCAGATCAAAGGCTCTACCTTTCCTAAGCTTGGAAGCTGTCAGAAAGCAACATTCTATCACTCCTTCCCCTGCTCATGGATCTAGACAAGGCAGAAGCAAAGCTTTCAACCATGGGGAGCACCAGCATCCTCACACCAGCATTCTCACAAAGACATTTGAAGATTTCCTGCCTTGCCACCTGGTTTCTGACTGTATTCATGAAACCTAATCCTCCAAGCTGCTGTGCTGAGGAGGATGGGATTTGTGAAGGCTTTGAAGACCCCGGGCAGGTAATTCCTGAGGTAATTCTGAAAGCAAAACAAAGTGACAGTCTGCTTCCTGATCCGTTTTTCTAGGAAAATTACATTTTGCGGCCAATTCTGTCCTTACACACTGACTATAAAATTAACTTATTAGCTGACTCAACTCCATTTTATGTGAAGGATTGAGAAGGATTGCCTCCAGCCCTTGTCCCTTTAACTCTAATTATCAAGTGTATACCAGATTAAATTCAGAATAAAGTAGCCGGGTCAGGCAATCTACTTAAAGTTTAATGGAAGTTAATGATTCATTGATCAAACTCATTTATGTCTAATTAAACCCTTCCTGCATTATAAAAGACAAGGGGGAAGTTTTATAATGCACCTCGCTCCCCTTCTGCACGTGGTGGATTTGCTGCAGAACTCCATGGAAAATTCACAGCATCTGCCTTTCGTGAGTACATGGTTTGGCAGCAGCCCTGTAGATTTAAAAGTACAATTATCTTGGATGACTTCAGCAAATGGATGGGGTTTACACAATGCTGGCAAATATAATACCAGTATCCAGCTGCACACAGCCAAATTACAAACTGAGCTTGTACGCACCAGCACCAGCACAATGGTGGAGTCCAGGGAGTGTAGTAATAACCGTACCTGTGTGTGGATCCCAAGCATGAGCCTCGCTGGAATAAGGCAGCAGTGATGCTAAGCCTGAGACAGGGAGAAAAGCTTCCTGCTGCATGTGGATGCACCTCAGTCTCTTCTCATGCTTCAAAACTGGCAAAGCAGCTGAGCATCCAAAGCACGGCACAGGCAGTGTTCAGCATTCACACGCAGACAAGAGTGACAGGCAACCCACTGCAACACTCAGGATTCATTCCTTCCTCCACTGACTGTCCCCTCTTACTAAGCACTTTCTAGACATCATCTTGTATATAAAGATGTGATCACAGTACAATGCCCTTATTGAGGGGCTATCCACCAGAACATTGCTTTCGGCACAATTATTCTAAACAGTGTAATTAAACAGGAATGCCACGGCCTACTTACATATTTATCATGTTACACAGATTTTAAATTCATACCATTCATGTGAAGAGTAAAAAATTCTTTTTACAATCTCAGGCTGCCAGGGTACAGAAAGAGTGCTTTATTTTTTTTCTGTTATTTGAAATTACTGGTCCTTCATATTTTAGATAGGACAATACAGTCTTTAAAATTTTGCTTTTCAAACCTCTTTAGATGAATAGATCCATAAAATGGTATAGTGGTATAAATTACTCTGGAGAAACAAAATTAAATGAACTGTAATAATTTTCCTTCTTCAGTAATCTACATCCCTATCACTCCTCAGGTGTCTGACTAACACAAACTGGCCTAGCAATTTGTTGAATAGTTTAAATTGTTTTGTGTTGGAGCAAGTGGTTTTCATGTGCTGGCAGGATACTCCTTTTTTTATCACCCATATTATTTAGTTCTATGGTATTTTGAAAATCTGTATGGATGTCTAATGATAACTTGTTGACCTATTCCTTCTGATTCCTTCTCATTAAGTTGCAGTGGAGCATATATTTCACTGTCCTCAAAACCACTTTTCTACTGCATTCCTGATTGCCCAATATAGTTGTCCTTTGAGTAATCATGTATTTTCACTCACAGTGAAGTTAATATGAATGGTTGCTTATATATTAAATGGGTACCAATTCCCAATAAGTATCTGAATTGTCCCAAAGAACTGTTTTGAACCTGACCAGTTGTAGTTCATGAAAGTCTCTTAGAAGCAGCAGTAAGGTTTGGTGTTTTGTGCTTTTTTTGCCTGTAACTCCACCACCCTTTCCAGCCCTGGCACACCAGAAAAACATGGCATTGAGCACTCTGCTAAGGTGCAGATGAAACAGGCCTTTGGTAGCATTTCTTCTCATTTCAAAAATTATTTTCCACATATATATAATGGTTTGATTTTTGACTACATTAATTTACAAATCTTTAACAGTTTTAACTCAGTTTAACAGTGGTGAGTGGCTGTTGTTTTATGGCAATAAGGCATGGCTTAATTTCTACTTTATAGTAGATTGCACAGACCAGCTATGAATACACTGAGGTCCATTATCTTAAATGGTACTGTTTGGCACTCCATTTCTGCCCAAATATTTCGTTTCTTTATCCATAACAGTTCCAAGAAGTCAGTCAGTTCCCAGAAGTCTACTGAGAATCCTGTAATAATGAGGCCGTTTCTATAATTTGGAGTGGAAAGGTTATTTCCTATTTTTTTTTCTGAGGTCTGTTGGGAATGGCTTGCATTTTCATTGTTTCCTTTTGCTATTTGGACTGCATTTAATTTAACTACAATTAAATCAAATGGCAACTGCAATTTAATTTAGCTGTAAATGCAATTAATTCTATGATCTCTGAAAGAACTGGTCAAAGTTTGGCTGGTATATGGCCCCTCTGGGTTTCCAGAGACAGGCTTTGATTCCAGATTAGTCATGCATATCCTTGGGGCTGGAAAAAAGGAGTTCTTGGTGAACTAGGCATTATGACCCAACCACCTCTGCATGTCCCACCATATACACTCAAATCATCTTTATATTTCCAGCAATCTTGAAAGACAGATAAGGTTTATCCTAGTTGTCAGACCATTCAGGGAGATGATACACATGAAAACTTCCAAATCTTTATGTTGTAGATTTTTTAACCAAATCCTTTCTTTTCCCTGTCTTGTGTTTCACTAATAACTCTTTAACAACATGAAAATTAGAGGGGGACCACACAAAAAAGTGGAAACAAGAACATATGACCAAGAATGAATGAGGGAGAAACACAGCCCAGGAAAATAAAATCAAAAGGAGTACAAAAAACAAGTTACAGCTGGCAAGGAACATAAAAAGCTTCAACAAAAAGTTCACTGATTGCATCAGAAACGCTTCTATATTTTTACTGAATAAAACAGAAAAAAATAGAAAAAATGTGTGCACCATATACTTTGGAAGAACAACAAATAACGTATGACACAGATAAGACTGAAATAGTGACATCTCCATTATTTTTTTAGAATGGCACAATGGATAATAAAGGAGAGAGGAACACGGACTAGAATAAGGAAAGGACATCCTAAAAGTAGGAAGGCAAGATAGATATTTTCAATATAGCTGGACCTGATGAAGCTCACCGTAAAGAATTTCAGGAACTGGTGAAAGACATCCCTAACAATTCAGAGGACAAAAGTGTTTCTGAGAAACAGAGAAAACCAAAGCAGCACCAGCAGTGTCTGTCTAAAATAACATTCTAATATGTATTAATAGAATTTTTACCAGTGCTTAGGAAAATTCCAGCAAGAAATCCTTAAATTATTGGATACCATGACTGATAAGACAACAGGCTAATAAAAAACAATGATAAAATACATTATGTCAGGTAAATTTCATACACTTATTAGGATTACTGGCCTAGATGATAAGGACAAAGATTCAGATGTGACATTTATGTTATCTACCTAAGCTTTTTCACATACCTGCATGATGTGCCCACATCAGGAAAATACAATTCAAAGGAAACATCAGTGCGTGAATACCTGATTTTAAAACACACTCACATCCTAAGTCAGAATTTTCAGTCTCAAAATGGGATTTGGAGGGATCTGCAGTGAATCCAGTGCTACTCAGTGTTTTCAATGATGATTTAAAATGAAATAAAATTATATTTAAAGTATTTAGTCCAATCCTCTGCTGAAAAGGATTGTTGGCATCTCAGATGTCAAGTCAGAACCTTTGAGAATCACAGAAAAAAATATAAGAAAATTTAAATTGAAAGGGACCTCAAGAGACCTTTAGTCTAACTTTCTGCACAAAGGATCAGACCAGCATTCTCAAAAAGGTTTCCAAGACCTGACCGGCCAAAACTAAGTATGGAGACAGCAGAAACTGCAGTTACAACCTGCCAAAGGCAATCTGTTCCACTGTCCTCATTGTGAAAAAGTTTTCCCTTGTCTTCAGGCTCAACTGTTCTTATTTCCACTCAAATTCATAGCCTGTCATCCTCCCACCTCTGTGAAGAGTCTGACTCTTGTCTTCTTGATGACCTCCTCATTGGTGTTGAGGGGGACCTGTCAGGTTTCCACAGTAATTCTCCCATTTTAATGTAGTTCTCCTTCCCCTCAATGCTTCCACACAATCCTAATAAGAAAAAATGTAATAAAAAGATAAGTGTTTAGATCTGGGAAGAAACAGTTAAATACACAAATACAAAATGGGAATTAATTAGTGAAGCAGCAGTGGTTCAAATACTGACAGGCACTATCTGAATATATGTATTACATCTGTGCTTGGCACTTGTGAAGCTTTGGTTGGATGCAGCCCAGAGTCCAGTCCTGGGAAAACAAAAAAATAAGATAGCTGGAGAAGACAATACTGGAAATAACTTTGGATTTGGAAATTTGGTGACATACCCTGTTAGGAAAGATGAAGACATTTTTTCTCTCTCCAGAGAGAGAGTGAAGGGGGTGAAAGAGAGAACTGTAAAAAAGAACATGGAAACAGAATTCCAGTCACTCAGTAGGTAAAAGTCTTTCTTCCCATACCAAGGAGAGGAAAGAGAGCAAAGATCCCCTGTGCTCACTGTGACCACGTCAAATAGAAATATTTGCAGTCAAAAAATATTAGCTCAGGGATTAGGAAAAAACCTCTAACTACAATAATAATCAAGTGATAAATTAGGCTGCAAAGCAAGGCCACGGATTCTACATCAGTACAGCCTTTCAACTAAGGTAGATAAATATTGTCATCTCTGTGTCAGGTCAGAGAGGAGAAACAGATGATGTCTCAAAGTCTTTTCTATTCAAAGACAGAAAATTTCTTGACGAGTTTGATTTATGCCTCAGATAAAACCCTATTGTAAATAAAATCTGAGCAACAACACTGCCTTATGAAACATTTGTGAGGTCTTAAGGTCATTAAAGGGAGTCAAAGAAACACTGGCTGTGAAAGTTGCCGTATGATACTTATACAATGTGAATTTCCTGTGCATTTTTCTTTAGAATTTCATTGCAGGTCACAGCATCCAGTGGCATTGTTTTCTTGTTAACAGAACTTTAATTTGCCTTTAACTGAGTCTTTTTATGTGTTATCTTGTCTAACCTAGATTATTCATTGATATTCAACAGTTTATCCATCATATAGGGTTTTGGGGGCTGTAGAATGTTGCTGTATTGTTCTCTTTTTTTTTTCATCTGGTGCTACTCAAAGCTTTACAAAGCCCTGCGCTTTCTTGTTTATTCAGAGGGTTGGTTTTCTGTTTTAAGTGCACTTGCATAACATTCATATAAAAAATTCTTATTCTTTACATCGTAAGCTTCTTAAGTAAGAAAATCTTTCTTTCCTTTCCAAGCTTGTAAGCTTTGGTAGGTCTTTTATCACAGTTTCTTCATATGACTTTGCATAAAAATTTGTATTTGTATCTCTGCAGACATCTACAGTATGGCACAGATGATGCTTGTTCATGAAGTATTTGCACTTAAGTGATACATCTTTTGTCCTGGTGGACTCGAATGCCAAACTCTACAAGAATGTCACTGAGACATTCTCCAGTTCCAAAACACCATACATATGGTAAACTTCCTGACTGAAGACAAATGAGGGACAGATTTTGGACTTATAGATTCATGCCACTGACAGACAAAAATTATAGTTTAAGTATATCACTATAGTTTTAGTTAACTCCTGCAGCTTTAGTGCCAAAATTTTAAAGTAATACTGTTACACCTCTATTAAAACCCCTTTTGAAAGATTTAGCGACACATAAATTTTAATAAAATTAGCCTGCTCTTTTGGAAGATCAATATCATCTGCAGTTCTTAAATTTCTGAAGTATTTTGAAAGATTCAATAGGTTTCAAGCAAAGGTGTTGCCACAATGAATAATCATCTATACATATTATGATTTTGAGCCCATTAATACTGGCTACATGGATTAAAAAAATGGCTACTGATGGGAATAAATAAAATAAAATAAAATAAAATAAAATAAAATAAATTTTAAAGGGTAATTAATAACCAGATGTACTTTCTTATGACATTGTAAAGCAAAAGGTGATATTAAGATCAGGTGGCTAAAATCCACAGAAAAAAACACTAAATAACACATTACTTATGACTGAATTAATCCCTGTCCCTGTTGTATCTACAGCCACGTAAACAAAGACTAAAATGACCAATCTGCCTTCCCACAAAGTTTCTGGAGCTGGCAATTTGCTTTCATCAGATATGTGAGCAACAGGTACAGGGGAGTGGACCCTTCCACAACACAAAAAACATAGATGGTCACAGCCAATGACAAGCAATTAACTATCAGCCTGCTAACTCCTGAATACTGAGCACTCTTTGTAATCCTCTTTAAATACATGGTATTTGTAGCTTTTACCATAGGAAAGGAAGAAACAAAGTTCTTGTGCAAATTTTCAGCAAAACAAAATCACAGAATAGTCCAGAGCTGATTTTATTGCAGCCAAGAATCTAACATGACCAGAAATATTGCAGCCAAATCGAAATCTCTTTCAAGGGATTGCAGCACGATGTACTGTCGTCATGAAGCTGTGGGTGTGAGAAGTGTGTGGCATACTAAGACGGAAAGCATACCGATAGAAAACACATTTCATGGAAAAGATTTTTCAGGAGAGAATAAGATAACTGTTTTTGACATTAAAAAGTAGAATTAAAGTTGCAGGGCCCCACATGAATTCAGAATAAATTTTTCCTTTCTATGATACAACAGTGAGAAAGCTTCCTTTCTTTTACAGTCTTACAGTTGCACCATCTTGGGAATGACTTTCAGTCTTTCTAGATAAACATTATTGAACAATATTCAAGTTTTGTTAGTTTTATTTTGTTCAGTAAAGATTTCCTGCAAAAGTCTAGAGCATTTTCAAATTTTCAACGCTAAGTAAGAGCAATCTTTAAATTACCATTACTTCTACAGTGAGTTTATGCCAGCTGTTTTTAGCTGGAGAACGGATTGCCATAAAGTCTCCTACGATGCTCTGAATCTTGAAAGTGAGCAGAAGCTAATCATTCTCCTCTGTCCTTTCTATTCCCAGAGAAAAGGCTGGAGACAAGGGGAAATAGGAAAAAAAGAACTGCAGTAAGGAGAGAAAAAAATCTGCATGTAGCTATCAAAAGGAGAAGGAAGAAATCAAGAGGCATTTGTCCAATAAAAGAAAGGATTCCTATGTAACTGATACTGGGTAAAATGACTGTAGGGGAAAAAAAAGGTACTAAGTTATTAATTTTATCAAAAAGTTCAGTTTCCAATTTGAAGGACATTCTTCAAGAAAATGCCTGCATTGTACATGGCAATTCAGTGAACAGGTGCCTACCATCACCAATGGAATCGAATTAGTTTTAAAAATACTAGTCTTTTAAGAAGGAAGACCACTCCTGATAATGTGGATTTGTTTACACATGCACACACACACACACTTCCCAAACAGGTCCATAGAGGGCTCGAAGTGCCTGAGCTGCAGGCCACAGTATGTGAGTCAGCTCACACAGGACAGCCACTGAAGATGTAACAGGCTAACTCACCCTGTCCTCATGGATTTGCTACTCACAAACCCCAGCAAAATAGAAAATGCCAACTTGTGTCTTGTCATGTCATGATTTAGGAATGGCACTCCCCAGTTTAGTGCTGCTCCCTTCCCCCCTTCCCCCCAGACTCCCCCAAAGATACCATTCTCTTGCTCCTCCCCTACTCCCCTTCCTCTTTCCCTTCCTGCTTTGGGGATGGAGTTGAGAATTGGAGGCACAAAAATGTATTACAGGTTGAGATAAGAACAACTAATTTACTGAAAACTGCAATGAGATAAGAGAATGAACAGTAACATCTACAATATTAATCACAAAACGCGTAAGTCAAAGAAACAATTTACACATGAAACCCACAACGAAAACAAACCGGCTCCTCCCCACCACACCACGCTTTCTTCTGACCAGAAAAGGAATGCCTTCCTTCCAGGAAGCCAGAGAAAGAGTCCCTTTCCCCCACCACTTGCAATGGCACGGGATGGTATAGAATAACATTACAGTCTTGGCTATGCCCACGTCACAACGCACTGCAACCGAGGACAAATTGTAAAAGGAAATTTGGATTCCTGGGCTAAAGCGATCCGGGTGGTCTCAGCCTCCCTGTCAGCTGGAACTAGAGGTGGGCACCACCACACCCAGCTACTGTAAAAAAAATTAACTCTGTCCCAGCCAGAACTAGGACACCAACAAAACAAGCTCCCTCAGTGGCAGGAAGCACTTAAGCTAGAATAACAAGAGCAGGGCACACAGACAGAAGAAGAAAAAGCGCCTTGAGGTACTGGGACAAAAAAGAGCCATAATAAAGCTTTCTATATTTTGTGAAATCAAAGTGTAACAATCCATTGATACCACTGATTGCTTGGAGTTAAATCAAAACTTACATTTCAGCATGGAGTTTTCAGTAGGTTTCCACTTTTCTGTTCCACTAGGAAGGGTGAATCTGCATTATTAATCCTGAAATTATAGCTCAAATATTATTCTTGTCACTCTTTTAACACTATGCTTGTCACTCTCTTCAGACCTGAAGCACTAATTTTCCACATCAAAAATTTAGTAGATGATGCATTACTGGAAAAGATGAAAGAATAACTTGCATTAAAGAAAACAATATTTTAATAAGCTTTTAATGTTAATTAGTCAAGAGTACTTTTAAGCTGTCATATAAGATCTGTATCTGCTTACTCTCTGCGTAATTGGGGTTTGTTGTTCATTGTTGCTGTTAAAGAAACAGAAAAAAATACCTGTAATTCTCTTTACTAACTACTTACTTATACCTAACTTACTGCAAGTAGGAAGTTTTAGCACACATACATGGGACACTCCCAACTTTAAACCCCCAAATTTCCTTCATAAATATACCTTTAATCAAATAAACCAACTGTATTCAGAATAATAACATATCTTAGAATTACTGTGGGTTATAATCACAAATTGTTCTTGTTATTTGAGGTCTTTTGACTATTGCAATAATCCAAAAAGCTTGGTCCAAATAATAATCCAAAAGCATTATAATAATAATAATAATCCAAAAGCATTTTTCCATGTTGACTGAGAAACCTTGATTAAGGTGGAAAGGATAGGTCAAAAAGGTAAAACTGATGGGTGTTTTCCTTCATTTTCAATTCATACATGTAATTTCATGACTTAGTGGCCACATGCCATACACTTAGAATCAGCACAGCCTTAGTACTGTTCAGAAAGGATCTGACCTGCAACTATAATAGATACAGTTGTCATAGGCCTAATAGCATTAGCTAGAAATACTGAACTTTAAAATGTAGAACTTTACTGTACATGTTCAAAGAAAAATCCAAAAATCAATTTAAAAATTCCAATGAAATTGCTTTTAGGTTATAACATTTTTCACAGCAGAATGAAAACAAAACAAAAACATACAGCTGATTACTCTAGTGAATTACCATTTGCAGAAAATAAATGGTAAGGAGTCCCCATCATAGGAAAAGTCGGCTGGATCTTTTTAAAAGGTGTTGAAAAAGAATGACAAGAGCTTGCTTTGTTTTTTACAGTTCTCTCTCTATGGCCCAAGTTTTGCAGCCTCCCTCCATGCCCCATCAGTGAATGTTGTTTAATTTAGTCCATTTAAAATGTAGGTTGAGCCATTTTCAGATTGACTTCTATAAAGCCATTTTCCTGTTTTATTAGTCACATTAGCATTCTATTGCCCTTTAAATGTCACAAGTTCAAGAGCATAGCTGTACATATCCTGGAAATACTCCTGTTTTTATGAAATAAAACAGAAAGCTACAATTTCCTGGGACAGATAAGGTGACAAAAAAAAAGAGAAACAAACAGGACATAATAGTACAGAGTAAAACAACAACTGGTATGACAAGATTGTTTTCAAGTGAAGGAAGAACAAGAGAGTTACCGAGAGCACAGATTTAGAAAGGCTTGCTTGCATTGTCTCTGTCAAAACATGTGAAACAGCTGATGAACCCACCATTTACTGTAACTTACAGAAAAGAAGAAAAATGGTACTGCACTCACCCCCTGACATATTCCTTAATCTTTTAGGGACCTTTGAAAAGCCACATCGTACATCACAAGTACTCTCATTTATTAGTGTTGTTTTATATGAAAGCAGAAACCTGCAAAATTCCCTAGCTGTATGGTATCTAACCTAAAAAATTTCCAGGTTTATCAAGAGCAACATGAAAACCCCAGACTGGTTGGAAGGAGTTACTGGAAATCAAATGAATTTTGAAGTCTGTGGGATCTGACCTACCATCTTCCGTGAAAGGCAGGTTAGTGCTTAGAACAGGGTGCACATGTCTTGAAAATATCACCTGAGTCACCAAGTCTGGTTACCCACAGAGGAAAGCAAAGTACAACAATTTTTTCCAGAACTGCCATAAAAACATCTTCCCTACGTTTTACCAGATCCCACGCGACGCTACCCACCACCTCCTGGCAAGTACAAGGCTCAGTATTGTGGCTTTTAAATGTCTACTGCAATATGCCACAAGAAAGACCTGACTCCATTTCTGTTGCCAAGTGTCACAGGTCCCCACAATCACAAATAATTTGCTAGATAAATTAGCTTAAGAGGAAAGTGTGTCACATGGTACAAAGGAGAGCAAACTCTTCCTGTCCTCTGCCTTCCCTTCACTCCAGAAATCCTTGCCAAGCTCATTAAGGAGAAAACAACATACACCCACAAGAATGCACGTAATATGAGGACTTACACATCTACACAGCCACTCAGCAGGTATATTTTTAAGCTTTGTGCATATCATGTTTTAACCCCAGCTGTCAATTAAGCACCACGGAGCCACTCACTCACTGTTCCATCCTGCTGGTGGGGGAGAGAATCAGAAGAGTGAAGTGAGAAAATTTGTGGACTGAGATAAAGACGCTTTAGTAGGTAAAGCAAAAGCTACATGCACACAAGCAAGGCAAAACAAGGAATTCATTCACCACTTTCCATGGGCAGGCAGGTATTTATCCACCCCCACGAGAGCAGGGCTCCATCACATGTAGCAGTGACTTGGGAAGACACACTCTGTGACTCCAACATGTACCCATTTCCTATTTTTTTTCCAGATTTATATGCAGAGCATAATGCCATATAGTATGGGATATCCCTATGGTCCGTAGGGGTCAGGTGTCCCAGCTGTGTCCCCTCACAACCCTTGTGCACCTCTAGCCCACTCACTGGTTGGGTGGGATGAGAAGAAGAAGCTTTGTCTTTGCGTAAGCCCTGCTCAGCAATAACAAAAACATCCCTGTGTTACCAGCACTGTTCAGCACAATTTTTTCAGCACAAATTCAAACCATATTCTCATACCAGCAGCGTGAAGAAAATTATGTCTACCCCAGCCAAACCCAGCACAGTACATTACAACCATGCCATGGCACCTGAACCGAGTCCCCACCAACGAACACCTGGAAGCTTCAGTGCTCTGCACGGTCCATTGTGCAGGGTGTCACAGAGTCCAGTGGTTTCCTGGTGGCTGGGGCTCCCCATAAGGGTCTGCTGGGGCAGAGCCTAGTCCTGTGATGCAGTCCCTCACCCAGTAAAAATCGATTTCCTGGTACACTTGGTTTTGTCAAGAGCCCTGAGAGCCAAAACTTCAAAGGCAGCACTGGTGCAGCCTCTGTGTTGACCAAACAGGGCTGTACACAGGGACCTTCGGCCGTGGAAACTTCACCTGGAAGCTCTCTCTGAGGTGGGAGGCAAAGGAGATAAAGGAATGAGAACTGTCACATTACAGGTGTTTGGACATCCTCCACCTGTGGATGTAGCTGCCTGCTCCAGCACAACCTATGTAGTATCTGCTATCAGGTTCAGAGGGAAACAAGCAAGTCACTGACAGTCTGAAGATCCAGTTATAGCTCTGGCAGCACAGGAAAGCCAGCAAAATAAAGGGTAGTGCCTCCTGCTCCCAGAAATAACAGTATCTACTCAAATGAAATAGGAGTTTGTAGTACTTGCTTAATATTCCTCTCTGGTCTTCCAGCTGGCAGGCTGTCACCACACACCTGAGGGCCTCAGAAGGGCCCCAGCAGGCATCATGAGGGACCCAGTTGTGTGGCACTGCCCGGATGCTGTGAGACGCTGCCGAGATTTTACGCATGGCAAAGTTCTACGTATGGCAACAGGCAAAGGAGGACCTCATCTGCCATTGCTGCTGAAGGCCGTCAACACCGGCTGCCCATGTAGAAGGGACCTTGGTGCAAATACACAAGATGAGTGATGCTTAAACAGAAAGCTGTTGATAAGAAAGGAAAGGCTGCAGACAGCTGCATAAGAATGCTGAGGCACAGAGAGCTTTGCCTGACAAAGCCAACTTAGCACTCCACAGGAGGATGAGTAAGAAAGTCACTCAGGAAAAGGGTTTTGTCTAACCCAGCAGGTGCACAAA
The DNA here is from genome assembly GCA_013397975.1 of Machaerirhynchus nigripectus. Lineage (NCBI taxonomy): Eukaryota > Metazoa > Chordata > Aves > Passeriformes > Dicruridae > Machaerirhynchus > Machaerirhynchus nigripectus. Next base: position 1,689,237 of record VZRQ01009106.1, on the reverse strand, counting down.
CCACCATGTCTGAATTTGGCCCTGGGAACAACAGCCTCAACATTGTATTTAAGCAGTCAAGTGGGTAAACAATCTGGTATCTATTGACTGTCATCTTGTCACAATAAATGATGGAGTAGTTCAAGGCTGAGAAACACAACTGCCAGCCATGTCTTCTGTTTTAGACTATCCTGATCCATTCTTGGTTCATACATAGCACAGAGCACCCTTATGACTCCAGCACAATTCTGAACAAACACTTGAGCTCTTTTACATATGCTTTCTCCCTATGAATGTTTCAACTCCAACACAGCAAAAAATATGATGAAAATATCTTCTAAGAAATTACAAATATTTTCATGCACGGTGCCCACTGAAAAGTTCGCTCCCTTTCCTTGAAGCTGATTGCTCCACCCTTGAAGTCTGTGAGGTCTGCAACCAGAGTATTGAAAATGTGCTCCAAGGAACTGTTAAAACCATTCATCAGATACAGTACAGAAACTCTGGTTAAAGTTGACCATGCTTCAGGATCAGACAGACCTCACAATTCATCCTCTGTGATAGACACAGATAGATTTCTTTGAGAGAGAAACTCCTTGCTTTGAGCTAACACATAAATCCCACACCTTTCATAGAATCATAGAATTGTTTACATTGGAAAAGACCTCTAAAAAATTATCAAGTCCAAATGTAAACCTAGCACTCCCAAGTTCACTACTAACCTGTGTCCCAAAATGCCACACCTACACACTTTTAAATCCCTCCAGATATGGTGACTCCAACGCTTCCCTGGGTAGCCTGTTAAAATGCTGGGCAAGCCTTTTGGTGAGGAAACTGGGCTTATCCCCTGGTTGTTCTGCACGTGCTCCATGATGGCACTCAAGATATCTGCTCCATGACCTTCCTTGGCACCAAGGTCAGGCTGACAGGCCTATAGCTCCCCAGATCCTCCTTCTGGCCCTCCTAGTAGATGGAAATCACATTTGCTAATTTCCAGTCAACCGGGACCTCCCTGCTTAGTAAGGACTGCTGGTAAATGACTGAAAATGGCTCATTACATCCTAGAGTGTCTTCCTGCAAGTTGTGTTGATATTTCTTCCCTCCTTTTTGTTTCAAAATCCAGGGAGATGAATTTAGGCAGAACAACATTCAAGTATTTTTCCAAGCTAGAGAAATCATTTATCATTTATGCTGCATAACATGCTATGCAATGTCCACCATCAAGTTCCAGAAAGATATTGTTCAACTTACCCACTTACGTATTCTCAGGAGAAGAGGATGAAACATTTCTGACAAAAACTTTTATCTCCCTCATTTATAGTAAACAAGATTCTTCTTTTTTGAGATAAAAAGCTATTTTAAGTTCTTCAGTGCTGAAGTACTCTAGGAAAGCCAGCAATAAAGGATATACCTGATTCTTCTGTATTTTCAAAAAGTTGTGTTTGAATAACACTAAGATTACTCACGATGCTTTAGTTCAGTCATGTTTTCCTGAATTTTTGCTTTTGTTGGTCTGTTCTTATAAAGAAAAAGGTCCAAACTGTGGAAGTTTCCGATACTTGTATTCTACTGCAGTAATGCAGAACTGGTCCTATGAACTCGGGGTAGATATTCATCTGGTCCACATGGCTAGAAAAAGAAGGTAAAGTCAGAGAAAGCATGGCTAGGTGTTCCCTAAAGCATGTCCCCAAACCCCCACAATTAGGAAAGAGGGAAGAAAGAAGGAATACCCTTTCTGGAGATAAACATTTTCAGCTCTCAAGTTGTGTAAAAACATCATACCCAAGTATAAACAGTGTGGTTACTATGTCCGCCTGTCTTCTTTAATAAATTTTGATCTGCATTTTCTGTTCTACTTAATGTTGACTTTCACCACTCCCTATCCTCTTCCTGCAAGGAAATAAAGGTCACTTTTAATCCTCTTTGTTCAATACCTGTTCTGAGCTGTTCCCAAGAAATAGAGGACTTTTGCAGAGACCTCTAGGTTTCTGTGTCCGTACTAGCCCTACTTCAGAATCAGCCTCCTAACCTGCTTCTTCCTATGGGCCAGATCAAACCTTGGAATAATTTCAGAATTTCAGGTCTGTCTCTAAATGCATCTCTTTCTCCCCCATTCTTCTCCATCCCTTCACCCAACATTAGCTCCTTATGCAAGAAGAAGCTTGGAAAGAAGACTAAATTAGGGAAAAAATTTTCTCTGGTCCTTACCTCCCTTACTTGCCAAGCAAAGAAAGAAAGGCTGGTGCTCCAAACATAATACCTGACTACCTATCGGGTGCGAAGAGTACCAAAGAGCCTGTTAAAAACATCGTAATTCAACATGAAGCCAAGGATTGGGTTAGTTATGTTGTCTAGACTTTTACAATTGAAAGTCATCACCAAAATAAAAGCTCATCCTCAAAACTTCCATTACTTCTCACTCAGAAAATCTAAAAAGCAAGTCAGGAACCAATTTTCTTCTATCTACTTGATATTTTCTATTCAGAAGTGTAACAAAAAACACTCACTGTTACTGGAAACATTAGAAGATCTCAATGTCTCTGTTTCCACACCACCACTGCCAGATTCTGCAGCAATGGCATCACCCTTTCCTTCTGAAGAACAGAGCATAATCCCTGAATTGCATGTGCTCTTTGACTTTTGTGGCTCCCAGGGACTTTGAAGGGGTTTAGATGCCTACAGCCCATGACAGAGCGCAAGGCTGGGATACAGCATTAGAAGCAGTAAGCCATCACCCTTTCACACCACAGCTGTAGCAGGCTGCTGTGAGAAGAAGTCAGCAGTTTCATTGCCTGTTCTTTACCCTACAAGGATCACATTCAATCTTCCAAAAAGGAAGACAGAAGAGCCTACGTGTGACCCTAATATTTTCCAGCTGGCCATGACGCTCAATAGAAATGTCAAAGTAAAATCTACTTTTCCTGTAGATGAGCAATAGAGATACTTATGCATCACAACCCAGAGCTGAAGACATCATTTTCCTGGAACGGGATATTTTACTGATCTGAATCTCTCCTCTGGAATCAGCAACATTTCTGCTAATAAGAGACAGACCCAGACTGAGTCTTGTGTCACCATTGAGGTAGGCTGGAAGATGAGAAAAAAAGCAGGGAAAAAATCTCAGCTTTTAAAAACCAAGCTCTAATCTGAATCTTCCGTGTTTATGAAAAGAGCAAGTGAAAGCTGATGCACCCACTAAGAAGGCAAGCATTGTCATCACTGACCTTAGTGGGTGATTTGTGCATGCCTGTTGCAACACAACCCTCTATACTTCTCAGTGGCAGGAGAAAGACTGTACATCATCATCTGGCAGCTTTAGTGGAACTTTAAAGGCTATAAGGGAGAACTTCATGGGGAAGGAGGGAGTATTTTCCCCCCTCCCCTGCCTTGCTCAGACACTAGGAGGTGCAGCTTCAGGAGCTGGCTCTGATTGGTGATGGAATGTCTAGATATAACTAGGACCTGTGTACACCCCTGTCCTTCAATGGATGTAATGTCAGCTGTGATCATGTGCTTATTATGCCAAACATATCGAGATGGCCTGAAAAACAGGGTCTTTTGCTTTACTGACACAACATGAGGAGACTGTTCTTCAATAACAGTGGCCTGCACCTCGGAATCTGCAGTCCTCAGGCAGAGTCAGAACCGTGTCTCCTCATTTGCACATGGCAAAGCAACGAGGAAGACAGATAATTAAGACCTCCCTGCCTCCTTTTACCTCCTGCAGAGAAAGTCTCAAGCAAGACTCCTACAACACTGAGTGACACCACACAAGCAGAGCTGCGGTGAGTTTACAATCAGTGGTTGTTCCCGGACACGATGACTTTAGGGGAAGGGTTTATCATCCACATAGTAAGTTACACAAATCCTTCCAGCAACAGCCAGCACCTTGATTGTTTGCCATGGCTGAAGGCATAAAAAGAACAAAGCTTGCATCGACTGTGCCCTGAGCATAGAGTAATGAAGAAACGTGTCAATAGGATCATATATGCTTGCTGTTGCTGTGGTTACAAGCTCTCCATAATATTGCCATACATTTGCCTCTTTGCAGAGACCACTTGGTAGGTTTCTCAAAGCTCAGACAATGTTTAATGTCAGAAGCCTTGGGCATATGTGGGAATCCCTTTAAAGCCTTTTATGAAAGAATATAAAAAGTGGAAAAAAAGCAAGTTTACCTTTGAAAACTGTTTTCTGACTTTGTAGGAAAATATTTTCTTGTAGGCTTTACTAAACACAATATTGAGTAAGAATCATGCCATGTGTATCTGAAGCAGAGTGTGATAGAGCAGACTCAAAATAATGTTGTATAGAAATACTTTTGTATATAAATTGTTAATTTTCATCACTGGCATACAAAAGGTAAAGGTAATAAAGATGGGTGGAGGAGAAGTTGACATAAAATATTTTTTTGAGTATATGGTAAGTCTAATTAAAAGGATTTCAACATCAGAGAGATGTATAAAATTAACAGCAAGAGAAAATTGTCTCCATTTTCCTAATGACACCAGACTGCTTGAAATATAGAGGTCAATTATAACTGACAGACGCTTATTTCTTTTAATATGATAAAATAAACCCCACACATTTTTAAAATCCACATTTCATAAAGTCAGAACAAATCAAAATGAGCTTTTGCTGTCTTCCATCACCTTTTCCCAACCCAATACTTCTTTATGCTCCCTTTTTTCATATATCTGCTTCTTTTTTTTCCCATAAGAAATCAAAATTGATAGATTAAAATAGCCCATTTATTTGATTTCTTTAAAAGTAATTGAAGTTTCAAAGAGTCAAGCTAAGGATATAAACACATCTCAAACTCACGACCTGTCTATTTTTTCAATATTAAACCCATATATTCAAAGTCCTTCACATGACTAAGCTGTGAATCCAAAATCTTGTTATGCATGGTCCTACACGTCAAGGAGCAGAAGGAGAATGAGTGACAATTTCTGTACAAGAGTTCCAGAAGTCTCACTGCAACACAGTTGTTACTCTTAAAATTCTTTAAAGTGCATTGCAGTGAAGACAGAAGCTACTGGTCCTTGTTAAATCTTATTACTCATTCAACTCATAAGAAAACAGACTTTCACAAATCCTTGTGTGAAGTTCATTCAGAGGAATATTTTCACTTGTAGTCACACAATCATCTTTCTCTTTCCACTCCTTGTATTTTAGGCCTTGATTTTATCAAAAAATTCAAGGGAAACAGAAATCTGACCGGCCCCAGCTACAAATATACCCGAGAATTTAAATGTCAATAGATCCCTCTCCATAACCTAGTTAACAAGAAGCACATTTAAATTCACTTAATTCAGTAGAAGGTTACTTTTAGGTGAGACCAGCCCCTCCAAGTACTAGGGAATAGTTGTAAGCTAGTTGAAAGACAGAGTTACCAAACTGTTTCTTCTCAAATGATATCAAATTGGATTATACTACTAAACCTGCATTTAAAACTGTGTTATACCTCATCTAAAAGTTATAATAATTTACTGTTTCACAGAAAAGAAAGGTATATTCTCATAAAACAGCTCTGCAAGGTAGATTCAGGGCAGCAAGATTTTGAATAAAGGATGACATCTAGGCCTAAATAACATCCTGCAACTAAAAGAAGTGCAGATTGTCCAGACACAGGGAAGACTAGAATACACAGCTATAGCGCTGCTATAAATAAAACAATCAAAACAGAGCCTTCAAAGGCAGTCCTCTCCACAAACAATTGTCTCTCTGGGAAAGATGAGATTAAAAATGCAAACAAAAAATGCTACTCCTGTGATACAAACTCATATAATCTGAATAATACAGTTGTCCAAGAGCCTATCTAAATCAGAGCCAAATCACAAGCTGGGGAGACATCCAGAAAAAATAGAAGATTGTTTTTTGAACTACAAGCATGCTACTTGCCACCAGAGTGTCACACCAGCTTTAATTTGTGTTGATTATAGCATTGTTTGTGATGCATGAATGATGGAGACCATTTTATTCTGTAAGTTACAAATCCAACATGAAATATTTTATCCTGATTTCTCCAAGATAAAAGTCAAGACTTTCTGCTAGGTCAGTCTTTTACACTGAAAATTCTGCTACCATGAGCTTCTGGAAAAACAAAAAGAACAAGAAACAAAAAAAAATCAGACACACAATGACAACAACTAAAAAAATCCCCCAAATCTGACCAGTGCTACAGTTTCACAAAGTACAGGCGCTGAAGAGGCTTTTTGTAGGTTGAGCCTTAACTTAAATCTGACCTCGAATTTTGATTATTTGAAGGTAAGCTTAATATAATATCACACTAAAATGCACTCAAGTTCTATATTAAATTCTCTTATTTTAATTAAATTGTTATTCTTCAGGAAGTCCTTAAACAGAAAAAAGGAAAAAGCAAAAATCTGTGCATGAAAGGCGGTAAAAAGTAAATGTTCCAAGGGCAGATTAAAAGTCTGTTCTAAAAACAAGAAAATAACAACATTTTAACTTAAGTAGCTTCACCCAAGTAGCCCTACACTTAGATAATATTTCAGCTTTTCAGGAAGGATGCCTCATATTGTGAAATTTTGCCCAATATTCAAAAAAGTTGACACCACACAAAGATGGTGCCTGAGGGAATAATTTGCAAAGATGTCAGGCACTAGTGATTTGGATCACCAGCTGGAAAGCTGACCCTCATTAGTGTCCCTCTCTTCACTACTCTGAATTCTGATAACCTGGACTGCATGTTTCAGAAATTGTATGAAGCCTTTGGGTCCTCAGGGATAATGCTTTATCCACCCACAGCTGATTTAAGATCCATTTATAGACAGATATTTTAATACAGCTACCCCCACCAGAAGAGAAAGCACAACTTTTTGAGATAGCTAATGAGATTAAGGAGTGGTAAAGCTTAAAAAAGTTACTTTTCCTGACCTTTCCTGCAAGTCTAAGTGTCTTAATGGATTCACAAACCATGGCAGTCTGGATATAAACACTTAATCCCAGATTCCTTTAAAATCCCAAGGGGAAACATTTTCCTGGACTTACTGAAGAATTTACTAATGGTACAAAGAGCAAGGGAAAATAAAGAAAAGGAATAAGAAAAAAAAAAAAAAGGATAGGAAAAGAAAATCGTGTAATAGATTGGTAATTCAAATAACAAAGTGATAGGAAGAGATCTGGCTGGTTAAACCATAGGCAGCTATAAAAGCTGTGGGAAAGGGGGACTGATGGAGAGACAAATGAATTGTACAAAAATGAAGAAGGATGGTACTTTAAAAAGAAAACCAAGTTGGAAATATAGAACAGTGAATTTCCATATGGACATACTAGGTGCAAATATGGCTTCCCCGAGACTGAAGGATAACTGAGATGGTAATTTGGTACATAATGCTGAACTAAGGTTTGGAATTATGAACAAAATGACATTAATTTTAACAATCTTACCCCTGAAACTGAGCTACAACTATCAGTCCTTCCCTGTAATGGGTACCTAAGAAATACATAGTTCTTTCTGTCCAGAAATAGCTCTCACACACTAAACCCTGTAGTCCCACCCTCCTCATCAAGCTATTTGAGCACCAGAAACTACTCAGTCCAAAGATTGCCCATCTAGCAGTCTGAATAAGGACTGCTGGTACTTTTTTATAGTAAAAGGTACTGTTCAGGATGAAAGGTTTGGGACATCCTTTTAAAGGGAAAAAAAAAATATAAAATTATTATTTAGGAAATTAGAATTTTGGCATAGAGTCTGAGTTAATACTACAGCCTTCAATAATGTATATTATTGTAAAGAAAAGGAAATAAAAAGTAAGAGTGTATATTGAATTGGTGGTTTCACTATTTGATTTCGCTAATTACATTGCTTCATTCTTAGTATGTTTTGTGCACAGTTATAATTGTCAAGTGAAATTAATTCACAGATTTCTTTCACCTCTAGGGTTTACTGCATGTCCTTGCTGACGTAATTATTTTCGTAGTGTGTTGCTTTACTTGCATGACTACTGTTATATATGTCCCTTGCAAACCACAGACAGCACCATTGTCTATATTATTAAAAAAAAAAGTATAATAAAAAGCCTAGATGTCCTAGATTTGTAGACAAAATGTAGAATTGTGGACAAAATGTCCACATTCAGCTTAGTGCTTATAAGGTTTCTTGCAGCAGTAAAATATTTGTGAGGCCTGGCAGGGGTGATTTTTAATACCGAGCCAATTGTTAGCGAGAGTTCAATAAAACAGTCAAGCTTTCCTTTTCCAAGGCAGGATCATAAAATATGCCAACACTGAATAAGCAGAGATAGAGAGCACATCACAGGCTAAATTTCTCAGACAGTACCATACAGTTTGGAGATGTCAGCTCACCTTGGCTGAAAATATAGTCAAGATTTTAAAGACAAAAATTCTCTAACTTGGCAAATATGCAGGCCCTGATCAGCAATGTCAACCAAAAGCCATCTGCTGGCAATATGAAAGACAACATTCTGAGTTATGTTTGTCAAAAGCATCCGTGAGAAATTCTGCTACTAGCAGTCATTCCATAAAACTCTGTAGCTCTGCGTCATGCATCAGGGAGTCTGATCTTTGTGAGTATTCCTACGGACTTAACAAGCACATGGCTATAGAATGTAATGCTGAATTAGGAGCTTCCTGACCTACAAAAACCTCTACTCCCCTGCTGACCCTGAAACACCAATAACAAAACGAAAAAACCTTTCTATCAGTGAACAGATCTCCTGAAATTTCCCTTGCCATTACCAATAGCAAACAGCATAGCACTAAATGATTTATCTCCACCTGGTAAGACAACAGCCACACCTGACCCTCTGACTGAAAAACAGATTGCTCATTATGGCAACTGTATGAAAAGAGAATTATTGTTCCAGGGTGACAGACCTAAATGTCCCACAGCAATGATGGCTTGCAGTTTCCCAGCAGTGCACACAGGCTACTGTCTGCAAAGAGTTCAAAATCAAAGACCTCTCCCAGGAACCAGATGGCAATGAGACTTCTAATTTTTTTGACTCTTCTGTCCATTCATTTTATCTGCAGACAAGGATGAAGCTCTTAACTCATGAAGATTACTTAAAACATCTTTTATATGAAGTCAAACTTGGTTTGAAAATCACATCCCATAATTTTAGTAGCAAGTGTATCTACCCTTGCTGAATCAAAGGTTACCCGATCAAACACAGATGCAGCAATATTTTGGTAAAGTATGGATCCAGAGCACTAGATACATGATTTAATAAGGGGGGAAAAAAAAAGTAAAGACCAACCCAGGTTTGTCTCTTTTTACATTTGTCTCTTTTTATTCCTGTAGTCAGTCCAGCTAGGATGGAGTTAACTTTCTTCATAGCAGCCCATATAGTGCTGTGTTTTCACTTGTGACTGGAACTGTGTGGATAACACACCAGTGCTTAGGCTACTGCTCCACAGCTCTTACACAGCATTCAAGGCCATCTCTCCAACCCCATACATGCCTGCAAAGGCTTCTCAAAACCCAACAGGTTGGGAGAGGACACAGCTGGGATCTCTGACCTGAAGATTAACCCACAATGGTCTTTTCTGGCATCCAGTGTATGTGCCCAGTTCTGAAGAGATAACTGTTAAAAAAGGTCATGGTTTTATGCAGTCTGGAAACAAAACATATGTAGATTGATATGCTGGTTTGGGCTAGAGCGGAGTTAATTTTCTTCAAAGTAGCTGGTAAGGAGCACTATCCTTCTCTTTTCTAACAGCAGGAGTAACATCTCTGATCTATACAGGCAAAACCCAAAACATTTTGTGATTCTATGAACTCAGGAAGAAACTGTAAGCTATACAGAATTTAAATACAGTTGTAACCTGAAAAGTGACTTTAAGGTAACATTATGGAGCTCTGTGTATAACATGCCTTGTTTATTGCATACCCTATTTCCTCAGCTCTTTACTCTGTCAGACCTGAAATACGCTTTGGAATCCCTACCAGATTCCCATCTGTTCACTAAGGAATGCACTGCTCACTATGGCTTCCTCTAGGAATTGTATTCCTACCTTGACACTTGGTGTGGATGCAGGTGATTCTCCTGGGGTTGAGTTAGCTTTACTTAATTAGCGGTTAAATCAATAAAGTTTTTTTTTAACTGTGGCTCCAGAAAATTTCCTCATAATTTAGATCTGTATATTTAGGAGTGGATTTTTTAGGTTGCTTTAAATTAAGTAGATAGTTTTAACATGCTTCACTGTTCAATAACACAATTCTAAGACATTGCTGTCAAGACACACACATATCTGCTTGCAACATACTTGACCCTAAGAGCTATTACATTGTGGTGTTTCAGAATTAGAGCACTAGAATTTGTTATTTAAGTAGCTCTGATTAATTCTGCCTCCTGTGTTGGACAGTTACTGTTTTACCTCACAAATGTAAAAACTCACTTAAGAACACTCAGCTCAGCATAACTTTAAGCATAAATCATCAGAAGGAGTTGACCTAGATGCTCCTCCATAATATGGTTGTTTTTCCACAATGGTGTCTGCACATTTAAACCCCGGCTGTAGTGTTGTTGAATATAAGGAATATAATTAACAAAGGTAGAAGTATGGAAGCAAATTAAGACAAATGAAGAGATAAAAGCTTAATGTTCTTCATGGAAGAAACACTTTCTGCTTCACACTGAAAACTCAAAGAAAGAAGAACTGACAACAACATTATATTTCTCAAAATATCATGAAGTAAAGAGCATTGAAAGTTTTCTACTCAAAAACATTAAAACCTTTTACTTTCATATGTTCATTTCCCTCCTCGGGTTTATCCTGACTGTCATTACTAACTAATTAAAAAGAGCTGTAGTAGCTCTTTCACAAACATTTGACTTATTATTTAAACTTATTCCTCTTCAGACTTACATGACTTTGTTTAGCTTTTATAAACAGGCAAAAACCTGCAAAGCATCATCAGCTTTAAAAACAAACAAATTGATAATTGCACAAAGCAATTCAAAATAGCATTTTATAATAGAAGAAGAAAAGGAGTCTCTTGTCCCATCAAAGGCTAATATTGGAGCATTACCTCTTTCACTTGCTCAGTCGAAACATCCAATCCAAATATTTTCCTTTATTCGATAAGTTACTGGATGGTATCAGAAAAGAATCTTCAATTACAGTCTTTTCAACTCGAGATGTTATAACACGGATAAAAGCAAACAGTTTGAACACCATAATGCTATTCTTAAAATAGGAAACATAAAATTCTAGATATAAAAAGCACTCAATAAGCAGTTATTAAATGTGGAAGTGGGGTTTTGAGCAAATGATGTCTGTAAAGCATTTGACTGTTCAGCACTATTTTTTCAAGCTCTAATATAACAAACCTGGAAGAATGAAACATGAATACCCTCCTTCCTCCTCACTGCAACGTTTATGTCAGTATCTTTTCCTCTTCCTATGTCTATCATTGCCTAGGCAGATTTAAACAGATGCAGTACAGTATGTTTACATGCAGAACATCTGATTTTAAGGACTAGGATTTTCAAGCCAAGCAGCTCAATGGAATTTAAAACAACGTTTCTAGCTCACATTCACTGTTTATGCTATTCAATCTGTAATGAAACATCAACATGAATTCACTCAGTTGTAGAACAATAAAAAAAGCCCCATGAACAAGACAAAGAACTTGCTAGAGAGGTGAACTTAAAATGAAATTAAAACTAACTAATTTTTTTTTTAGCAGCAGAGCATACAATGAGGTACTCAAGGTTCAAGTGTAAACTCATCATGGTACAGAAAAGCTTGTTAATTACTATTTTTATTTCACATTTTCACAATGTACACACCTGCTCTGTAAAGGTGGATTGATTTTGGTAACAACCAGCATCTGTGGTCACACCATGCTATTAGCTTTCTAAATCTTGCTTAGTAACACCAAGGAACTGCAGGTTCTCAATACGGAGCAGAACATCTTCCAGACCTCTGTGTATGCACAGAAGCCGTTTTCCTAGTGCTAGAGACAAGGAGATTATATAGACACCTAAAGGCAAGGTATTGAAATTCCTGGGTTTGGGACAGCACTGGATTTTCAGAGCAAAGGCAGGAACTCGCAATCAATAGCTGCTTTCTGCTAATAGGTCAGTTTAGAAGACCAAGCCAAGTAAATGAATGAATACGATTGTTCCCTTTGAGCAAACCAGTAGGAAATGGGGATGTCTGAACTAGTGATAACTTTCTGAAGTTTAGGTACTGAATTCACATCTTAATCAATCCTTTTCCTCAATTAGGCATCTACAAACACTCCAAAACAGCAGTATCTTTCTAAGCCACAGGTGCTGGAAGAAAAAGAAAGGACACTGCCATGGCCCACCATTTATAAAACAGCTTTTCCAAGATGTTTTGGATCAAAAGACCACAGTCAATCTTCAAAATTTATCTAAGATAAAGGCAAGTTAAGTGGTGATTAAGTAAAGTGAGATGCTGTTAACACTCACCCAGCTACCACTTCAAGGATTCTTTTTCTTCAGGATTATGTGATTTTTTTTTCATTGAAGTTACAGAAACAATCTTGAGCCTTAAACATCTAGACATGCAATAACAGACCCACAAACCTGTTCTACTTCTGAACAATTAGGTCCAGTTTCTTGCAGGAGAGGGAAAAGCCCCCAGGATTTCTGGGCCTTAGTTTTTATGTGAAGAAGCAGAACTGAGCTCTCAGAATTGAGAAATTGCCTAGAGATTTTTAAAATAACGATGAGTTGAGAATCAGCTTTAAAACACGTTACAGAATTAACTGGCAAGAAACCAAACCTTGGGCATATCTTATCTCACCAAGTGTGCCGTCTGTGCAGCAGGGTGATGAACACAGAGTATGGCCCAGGCCCACACGTCAGGAGCATGGAGAGAACCCTGACTGTGACTGAGCACCACAGGGCTGTCCTTTCCATCTCAGCTGCAGCCACCACAGGCTTTCCCTCTAAGCCTACACCTACTCACGCAGGGTCATGCATGGAAGGGAAAAGGTCAGAACCACACAAGTTGAGGCAGGAGGAACAGGGGTTTTCTTCCCTGGGACAAACTGCCCAAGTTCCAAGTTGGAGGCCAGTTTAATTTGTTTCGATGTAGCTGAGCCATCTAGACAGCAAGGCAATCCTCAATCCTTTGTCTTGTCCTTTGTAAAACCTTTTGATATCCCTTGAATGCAATGAGAAGCATGGCCTTTAATCATAACCCTTTTAAATTTGTTTCTACTGAATTCCAAAGCAGAATATGAAGTGAATTTGTCACAAACAATCTCCCTTTGTAAAAGGTTCAAGGCAATGTTGATTAGTATTCAGTTGCATGAGCCTGCTACTGACCAGTAAATGGAAAAGCCTTCACTGGAGAGGTAAAGCTACTAAGCTTTCACAGGTAGGGCTGTAAGAATTTAAGAGTAATGTAATTATGGATAATATTATATGTTGACTGGCAAGATACAATATAGATTTATTCAGCTTTTGGGGCTTTTTCTGTGTTTGAGTTTTGTTGGTGTTTAATATATTTGTATTCAAAAGTCTTATTTTGTTGAGAAGAGCTTTGTGATATGGCTACTAATTAAATAATGGGAATTACCAACTATCTTCTTAATCCAATTTCAAATGTTTAACTTGATTTGGAAAAAAAGGCGAAAAGCAAGACAAAGTGTGAGAATGTAATTAGAATAACCTGCTAGAATCAGTCTTTTCAGAGGTTGCTTGGCCCCAAGAGAACTGATTTCATGGGATACATACCAACCTTTTCAAAAATGAAGACCAAAACAACCATTTTAGAGACAACCTCAGAAGTTTCAGGTAAGCATCAAAAAAGCAAACAACAGAAATATTCTTCATTAAAAAATTGTGAATATGCACTAACTACACTGGGTTCAGCAGTTATTTTTCTGACACAAACGTGTCATCAACTTGAGCAGGACCAGTTGATGGTCCTTGAAATAGCCTCCCGTACTTCTGTTTCATTCTACACGAACCTTGAGATCAAAGCTTGCCATGAAACAGTACTAAAGTTATTCTGAATATTAGTTTGGGGAGGGAGGGCATTAAATCCCATGGAGATGGTGCAGTGTGTGCCCTGACTCAAACACTGACTGGTGGAGGAACAGGGAAACAGAAATTAAGCCTAGAAGCAGCAAGAACTCCCTGAGATGGGGCCTTCTGGGGAAAATGGGAAGGCTATACATGGTGCAAGAGCTGATTGCCTGAAGCAAGATTACAGGGCCTGAACAAGAGTAGCAATGCAGAGAACAGTGTGGACAAGTCACTTCCATGAATCTGAGCTATTCTGCACATTGAAATGAGTTGGGTCCTCGGAGAAAACTTCCTTTCTGCCCCCATTAAATGAGCCAAGAGGGCAGGTCTGAGGCCACGTACCCACCACAACACAAAGCAGTGGAGGACCTTCATGTATCTGCTGCTGCTAGAATGAAAGAAGACATAAGGTCTCCTGGAACCCTCACACAAGTCCAGGCAGGAGCTAGGCTGTGAAGCCAGGAGTCAGCGGCAAAATTTAGCCCCACACCGACACTACTGCAATACAAAAACATGACAAAAGGCAGGCACAACGAGTGTCCAACAAATAGAAAATGGGGCTGGGGAGTGTTGACAGGTCTGTTTTTACTCATAAAGGTATCACTAGGGTCTCTTTCTGAAAGAAAGATATCTTGAAACAGGACATATTCAAGTGGCTCCGGTTGTGTCACTTTGGAATGTGTCCTGTGCTAGGCAAAGCTTAGCCAGGCCAGCCACTTGAAATTTATATCTCATCCCACTGTGTCATTTCTACTTCTATCTGTGGCCAGAATGAAGATGTGCAGAGAACCATGACAGAAGAAAGCAAAGCATCAAGCATAGTTATCCTTCAGTTGTTCCACAGTCGTAAGGTGAGTCACTTGATAGGGTTGGAGAGTCCTGTCAGAGCTTCTCCATCTGTACAACTTTTTTTCCAGGCACTTATTCCTCAGCATAAAGGTGTAAATTCCTGAGCAGCTTCTAAAAAATTGTAAAAGGAAAAACCACTTTCTAGAGGATTAACCTAACAGCTAACAAATGTAGATTAAGAGGAAGCATACAGAAACAGGTGTATTGTGTTAATCACAAGCAGCTTGGTAGCGATGAAGTACCAGAAAGAGGCAATAAGGGAACGAAGAATCCATAACATGAAGTTGTACTATGCCTGCTTTGATAAAAACTCCCTCATAGCACATAATGGACTCTTAGGAAGCAGTGAACATTGCTGTATATTTTGGAAATAGAAGGACTGGCATATTTTCATAGAGCCCAAGCATCCAGTTATTGTGTGAGTCCACTGCAACGCTGAACATAATGCTGGGCCAACCTGCAACATTATTAATACCATAAATGTCTGCCAGACAAATTAACACAAAGCCATAAAATCGCTTCAGTGGAGCCAGTCTGAATGATCATATTAAAACCTTCGAATCATGCAAATCTGCAACTTGTGAACCAACACCATACTTTGCCTTTTAGAACCACTTAGTAGCATCCCCGCACAACTGATTGTCATTACGTATTGGGGCAAAATTCACTGTGACCTCCCAGGAATCTATTTGTTCGGTGTTTCGCAGCTTCATGATCCTCTGTGTGTCAAGAACTAATTGACAGCATGAAAGCAGAAGGAGGGAAGCCACACTGACAGAGAACTGTGAACCAGTAATGAAATGGTGGATAACATGTCATTTGCCGAAGGCATTGGCTCAACTTGATAGTCCTGCTCTATCCTGTCATTAAGTTAAATTTTACAGGGTTAAGAGTCACCACATAACCACTGAAAAATCCCAACCCCCCAGCAACATCAGTGAAGTTTTTAATTATGGTGAACTCTTTCAGTATATATTTAGATTATAACTTGGAAATGAGTGTTATGTCAGATAACAGTTCTGAAATTGCAGTAGAGAAACTGGTCTATTTGTTAAAAAAAAAAAAATCATACCTGATACTTGCATTTGTCCCCAAATACAAAGCAGCACTCTTCACTCCTGAAGTTTTATCTCCTAAGAGCAGGTAATTTGCTCCCATTTCTGTTCTCTTCCTTTCCATTCAGCAAACTGCGCTTTGAAGGAGAACCTAAATGCATTTGCAATCCTCCATGTGTAAAGTCTTGGATGATAATTTTCTGACAACAGCTTCACAATATAGCATGCCGGTCCAGTTGTAATCCCATTGTTCTGATGTTTCTGCACCAGCTGGAACTTGCCATGTTAACATTTTTACCCAAGATCTTTTTCCACTCTGCTATGATAAGCCATCATTAGAAGCTCTGCCTGTAGTAGCTCCAACACCAAAAGTGTACAAAAAACACTATTGCCACACTGCAAAAGGAATCACAAAGAGAAAACAAACACGAAAACAAACATGAAAACATTAGTAGTCTGAGGTAACATGTAAAAGGAGTAATGAATAATGAAAAACACCATCCTCTCAGTTCTCCTTCTTGAAGAGAATTCTCATGCACAATAATTAGTCATTCATTGCATAGGGCAGAAGAATGAGACTGTATGTGAACAGAAGAAAACAGACAATAAACAGTAGTGGGTATGAGAAATAAAGCAGATAAAATACTGGTAAGTTTTAAACGTTGTAATTCTAAGGCAGGAAGTGAAATTACTCCAAGATATACCAATTTATCCCCCTATATTTATTTAGCTTTGGAAACAATTTTTATGTCCATTTTGTCTGGGAATAAATTCTAGAGACAGGAGTTTCTAGAAGAGAGAAGAACATGCTTTTTCATTTTGGACTTGCATAGGGTTGAAGACACATCTGTGCACATAGCAGTACACAATTTTTTATCTACCTGGGTAAGACATTTCTGATGCCAACAATGAAAGCTGATGTGAGCCGTTATATGCCTGGAGATTTCTACAGTCTTCCACCCACTTCAGTGGTGATTGTATCATTGCCATGTCTCCTTTGATGAATGATGGCATGCTGGCCACTGCAGTGTGGAAGGCAGGGTGGAAGGAACAGATCAATGCATTTGCATGGAGCTGGTTTTTTCGCCAGCTGTACCCATTGTTCTGAACAGGTTTTACAAGTTGATCTATTAAATCCAGTCTAATTTCAAAAAAGTAAGATTGTTTCAAGACACACTAAAAATTTATAAATTTCTAGGAGACGCTGACTTCTGATCACAAATAAATTTAGTTTTCATGAAAAAAAATCTTTATATCTCAACTTCTGATTATCATGTTGCAGAAAAAATTAATTAAAATTAAATTTAAAAAATAAATAAATAAAATTTATTATATTAAAAATAAAAATTAAATTAAATAAAATTTAAAAATTAAAGCTATTAAATGATTCAGCCATTATAAAAAGGAGAAGATAGAAAAATAATATTGGTAATTCAGACAGTATTTTTAAATCGATGCTCTGATTGCAAAGCTTAAAGGAAAGTTGACCTCTTTCTGCTTAGCAGCTTAAAAGCAGTCAGTTTTCAGCAGGTGTCATTGTTGTCCAGACTTTGGTGGGTTTTTTAAGGTTTGAGTTGTACAACCTGTGAAGTTGTTATGCGAGAAATGAAAGTGTCTTTTAGCTCCGTATATTCACTTTTTGTACTGAGGGGTATTCAGTATTCACCACTGTCAATTCAACCCTTACAAAGAATGAGTGATGGCACCAGAAGCTTGCACATCGTACTCAGAAGTGAAATCTGTGTCGACTGTCAATAAAAACTACTCTATGCTCAAAATGTTCTGAAGGAAACTTAGCAAGAGAAAAAACACAGCAAAGGAGCACTTCTACCTAGTCTCCTTCCTACATGAGGGATCCAGAAGGGTTTAGTAAGAAACAATGAATCCAGCAGAAAGTACTAAAAAAAAAAGTAACTACATGCCATGTAGCAGAGCGATTGCCTATGAATTCAGAAACTAGTGAGTTTACAACATAGATGTCGTTTATCCTGACAGAATTGTGTACATTTGATGGCATTTTTCTAAAGTGTCTGATTGTCATAAAATAATACCACTGAGCTGAATTATATGATAAATATATGATATTTTTTAAAATTACATATTAAACTTCAGATGGAAAAAAACCTTCTTTTTCCCTGTGCTTGAAATAATTCAGACTTGATTTTCTGGACAAGAATGCCCACTGCCGGTCTATTTCTTTAGCTAATACAAAGCAACCTGAAAGTTTCCCTTAAATAGTTTAAATTATTGTAATTACAAAACCAAAACCAAATTAAAACAAACATTACAAAAACCAAACAAACCAAAATATGTTCTTATTTTGCTCACCAGATTCAAAGTAGAGATGTCTTGAAATAAACCATATGATGGAGATTTCGGCTCAGCCTACACCACCCTGCACATTTAACTCAGGTAGTCACTTCATTTTTCAGGATTGGGCAATTATGAGGGGAGAAATCAAGACAGATTGTGGTAAAACTGAGGCTGATTATCCTGATGAAACATCTAAGGAAATCCCATCCGTAAGCAACTGTTACTCTTGACTTTTTTTCAACAGAGACACTATTCAGAAAATAAAAGACATACACAGATCCTTCTTGAATCAAAACATTGAAACCTCTGCTGCTGGTTTTGCTAGTAAGTTCATCATATCAACACCTTGGATTTGTAGAGATTATTTCCCTGTTGGTGGTCTTTATTTTTACCCTCAATTAAAGACCACAAAACTAACAGTAAAAGCAATATTCTCCCTGTAAAGATGTTTGGATACATTGGGTGTAGTAAACTAAAGTTTATTTCTTAGCTCTAGAAATCAGAGCAACAAAGGCTGCAAGAGCCAATAAACCCGAGACCCAGCTCTAATTTCACTTGCTCCACTCTAACAAAGGTATAACTCTCTCAATTTACTTCACTGTAAAATTAAAAAATATTGACATCAGAAAAAGTTATAGGGACTATAAGCAAAAGCAGCCATTGTAAGGGAAATTAAATTCTTGAGAAATTATTTTTGATGTCCTTTAAACTAAGAAAGTTGGAGCTCTGCTGAAGTCAACTAGCCAGTCAGATAATCCATAACACATAAAACCCTAAGCAATGTGTTTAGCTAAGGATGGGGCAATAAGTTTGTGTGATGCTTGTGGCTAAACAAATTACAGATAAGCTCTAATGTTTCTTTGCTAGTCAAAAGGTGGCAATGACTCCATTTTAAAAGCTGAAGTTTCATACAGTCTTTCCTTTCAAAAGACCTCATGGAATAACTCCACTGCTCATTCCACTGCAAAAGGACAATGACAGTTGCACAAAGCTTCCCTAAGACGTTATCCAGCTAAAGTTTCACTGGCTTGGGAGCAATGTTTTAGGAGACAGGCATTTCTATTGGTATGTGAAGACTACTGCAATGCTTATGACCTGCTAGGCTTATGGAGCAGAGGAAAATACACTGGGTTTCAAAGTTTTTGTATTCCAAAGCGAAACCAGCTTAATTTCAGCTCAGGTAGAATCTCTGGTTTTAAAAGGCTTATTGCTTCACTGTTTCTGAGTAATGTTATTATGAAATGTCTTTCCACATATAGAATTTTCAAAGCATTCATCAAATACACAATAACAGTCAGATTTAGAATCTGAGTGAATTAGTTATTCATCAGTGCAGAAGGCTGTTCCAATCAAAACCCTTTGTCCATCTCCTCCGATAATGAGTATAATGGGCTACTTTTCCTTCCAGCACATCCCACTCTCACTTCCTCCTAACCTTTGGCAGAGCTGCTTCTAATGCTAGCATGGAGAGCTCTGAAGATTATGACATCTGGGAAAACCTGAAAAGCAGAGAGAGGTGGAAATATTTAAAAACAGCAGCTGCATCCCATTCATCTGGCTTGTCAAAGTACATCCTGATTGGAATAAATTACATCTCAGCCTCTGAACACTGGAGAGGAAACAAGGTGTTTACAACATAACACCTAGTTGGATCAATTCCAAACTGTGACATATGTCACGCAAAATTGCCATGGTGGAGTTAACTACAGGTTTCTCTCCAAAGCTGAAATCAGTGCATTAGCATTAAAATATTGATCTTCATTTTGAATGACAGCATCATCACATTAGCACATAATCAACATAACCTTGTAGAGAAATGAAAGATTGATTGTGTTGATGGAGGACAGGAATACATCCCGAAGAAGCATGTTAATACTTTAAAATGGAAAAGGGCCTACAGAAAATTACCAAATTTTCCAGATAAGTTACCAGTTGCATTTTCCTCAGCCTCTATAAAGTGGTCACTCTTGAGGAGAATGGCATTTGGAAAACAAACAAATAAAAAGGTAAAATATAAATCCTGCCGTGGGTGGTAAGAGCAGTTCAAAGCCACTTTCTGGAAATCCAGCTGCAAGCTTTCATTGCAAGTTTCTCTTCCTCTGACACCAGAGTGACAACTAAATTTTGTTAACTGTCAAACAAAGATTGAAAATAGGCTGGAAGTTAAAGCCAAAGGCTTCCATGTTGCATAAATCAACCATTTATAGCTCAGTGCAGACTGCTTGCATCTTAGCCATGTGTTGGCCTCTGCTGATCAGAAAAAAGTAGAGCCCTCCTGAATATACAAACCACAGCTACACCACATGAGCAGAAGGACAAATGGGATCTGAGACAAACAGGTCTTAGACATCCCCAGCTTTTGTTTTTATGACTGTATCAGATTATTAGTCATAACAAACTTACCAATGGACAAGGATAACAATCTCTGCACAAGTTGTCACTGCTTGCACACAAGAATCAACTATCATAAGCAAAAAAGGTAAATAAATAAGTCTTATGTTACAGCATTACAAGCTTTATATACATGCTTTTTTCGCTTGCTACAATAAGGATTTGACTCTACATACTTCAGATATTTTACAGTCACACTGAATAGCTACATCTGCTCCAAGCAAAAAATACAATTTCTACCAACAGATAATTTAGAAGTTGGAAAAGAGAGAGCAGAATGTCATGGAGTCTCGTTTCACTAGATTTATAGCACAACAGTGCTAAGATTTTAACATTAGCTGAAGATGATGTAACAAAACAGGTCCTGACCCCGAGTTATGGGAGCTTCAACAACATGAGTCAACACTGAAAAATTATATTTTTTCTTTCCTATGCCCTCATGAGACATTTATCTAGTAATTTTTGGGCCCAAATTCAGATTTGCCAATGCATGCATACAAAGGTGACATTAAGCAAGTGCAAGTTATTTGCACAAAAAAAGAGAAAAAAATAGTTTTGTAAAGTTATTTATCACTTAGAGTTTTGATTGTAGAATTGTTGTACTAACAGACATTTGTGTCAGGGTGCACACAGTCTAACTTCTTCAGTTTTGAAGGGCAGCTCACAGCTGAGGATTGCTGTCTTTCAGCAGCACAGACCAGCTGGCTGCTTTACTCAATACTCTTCCAGAAGGTAGTTAAGATTACGCAATGCTGAGTGGTTTTGTGCTTACTTGGTGTCAGGGAGGCAGCCTCAGTTAAGCAGGGATAGTTTTGTCACCAGTCTTTTGAATTTCTAGCTCAATTATTGCAAAGAAAAATTCCTCTGTTTACCACATCAAATGGCAGTTTCTGTCCTTTCTCCCCCTCTACCAATCTCCCTAGACCATCTTAGTGGTCAACTGCCCATTCTCCTTCTGGATCCCAGGCATTATGAAGAGTGCAAATAGACGCCCTGACCTAACCCTTTGGCTTCAACTTCATCATTGGGTTGCTTGCTTCATTTCCAGATAGGCAGCTGAATAAATGCGTTGAGCTGTCTGCATTTAAGCAGAAAATGACACTGATTGTCACTAAATATAGTGAGTGCTGTATGTATGTTTCATTGGAACCACAAGTTCAAATTAGCCTGTCAGAATTTGACTATACCCTGATGCTAACCTGTCAAGTGACTCAATTAGCTCAAGAGAATAAAGGAAAGGCTTGTCAAAGCCATCAAGGCTTTCCACTTGCTCAAGTCCCATCCTTTTGCTCACTGCCTTTATTAAATCTAAATACATTTCATATTTGCAGGTGGGTTGATGCTGTCTCTTCATTCCCTCTTCTTCAACTCCTGCCTCACCACCACTTTCTTACAGAAAAACTCTTCAAATCTAGGGAGAGGAAAAGGAAGTAATTTCTTACAGCTGCCTAAAACCTGGTTTTCTTATGATGAAAGGAAATATTTACCTGTAGATAAAGCCTTATCAATAGCTCAACTTTGCTTTTCTTGCAGAGCACTAAAAAGCATTAAAATATTATTGGATTTATAGATGAAATGAAGGAGTAGAGACTTCAATCAGAAGTGCTGTCTCCTTATAATTCTTTCTTTCCCTACCAGTGCATGAAGAAGCACAGCATTTCTTGTCACAGATGTCTTAGAAACCAGCAGAAAAAATGAAATCAAGCTCAGAATTGCTCTCTGTTGCCTTAAGGGCACAGCCATGCCTAATGCAAACTGCAAAGTCACTAATCCCAAACATATCCAAAACTGACTCAGAGGCTGGCAACTCTGAGCTGCAGTTGGATCTACAAAGCAGACAGCCTGGTCAGACACGCCTTAGCAATGGCACTTTGTGTCTTTTCCCAAGGACCCCGTCTCATCTCCTTCCCAGCTCTTGGCCCTGACTCCACACCACCTCTTTGTACTGACAAAAACCCTGTAATGATACCAGCTCATTAGCAGTGAGGGAAAACCAAAAAAAAATTAATGACCTATCCTCTTAATCAGTATTGTAGTGGTTTTCCTCCTCTGATTGAAAATATTCTGATTTTTATAGCTGTTTAGAAAAAAATAATTTTAAAAAGTGATTTGTGATCTCTTCCACAGACTAGACTCAGATATGCTGATGGTGTTTCACAAGATGAGGAAATACAGTCATTGTTAATCATGGAGGTAAGGGCATTTGTGAAGTGCTTTGGATGCTGCCCCAAGCTGCCTGGTGTCTCCAGGTGGGTGGAGAACTGTTGTCTGTGTCCTGCTCTTTCTGTGATAGTGGGCTCATGACTCAGCAATTCCAGCTCCTATACTGGTCTTGTAGGTTGGCAAAAGATGTTTGCCAGGTACTATAGATGTACATATAGATCATAGACAACTTTGGGAATCTGGGAAGAAAGCTGAGAAAGAGCCAAGACACCTCCTAAGCTATCCTCTGGTTCTGTGACCAAAAGGAGGTGGTATATTTTGGCACTGCACTGCTTGCTTCACATTTCAAAGGCCCACCTGATCACACACACAAGCATGCATAGATTGTTGAATCAAAGGTTTCACCTGAAGGAATAGAACAAATGAATTGGTGAATTCTAGGACTCTTCATGCTTTTCCAAGATCTCTAAAGGGGAGGAGAAGATAAGAAGAAACTAAACACCAAAGAAACAAAAAAAAAGAAGTGAAGAGAAAGGCCATGGGAAAGTTTCAGAAAGGAATGATCTGAAGTTGTGTCAGTGGAGGTTTAGGTTGGATAGTAGAAAAAGTTTCTTCGCCCAGAGGGTGGTTGGGTACTGGAACAGGCTCCCCAGGGAAGGGGTCACAGCCTGACAGAGTTCAAGAAGCATTTGGACAATACTTTTGGGCACAGGGTGTGACTCTTGAAGATGGTCCTGTGAAGGGCCATGATCATTGTGGGTCCCTCCCAATTCAGCTTGTTCTGTGATTCTGTGATACTTGTGTTCCTTGATGGTTTCACTGCTCGACATCAGTGTCTATCAGTGAAAGACCACCCCAGTGCATGCATGTCACTGAGGGGAGAAGGAGAGTTTATTTAACTGATAAAGCAGCAGTCACCCCTGGAAGGTCTTCTATTCAAATTCAGATATCAGTGTTTAGGACTTGAAATATCTTTTAACCCAAAGGTACAACATCAGGTTTTATTTTGGTAAGGACAAGACTTGAAGAAGAGACTATGAGAACATGTCATCTAGATCAATCTATATTTCCTCTTTGCATTGCTTATCTTATAACCAACATTTCTGCATTTTTAAAGGCTTCTCCCTTTGCTTTGCTCTTGAATAGTCTAACAGGCTGTCAAGTGCATTACATCTTTTAGGAACTAAAATTCAAGAGGGCATTAGAACACTTGCTCCAGTGCACAGTTGTAAATGCCAGTCAAGCCAAAACAATCTTTACTGCTTCTGCAGTTATGCATGAAAATGCAGGTCTGAAGGATGCAACCTTTTTAAAATGACATAATACCTTCCAAACCCTCTTCTGTATAATTTGTTGGTGATACACAACAGCTTATGTTTGTAAAGAAAGCATTCCTAGAGACCATTTGTCATGAACCTTCCTTCTGAGATACCTTAGGATCCTCAAGTCTGTCGCCTCCACTATCCAGGTTTATTCTGTTGCGTGGTTTGTTGAAGTTTCAACCAAGGGCTGTTAAACAAAAAAATGCAGTTGCACTGAGTAAGAGAAAAAAGAGCATAATCAGTGCACTAACATTTAAATATTAATTAGAGAGGACTGGAACATGGAAACATTTAAAATAAATGTTCTTGTGGTATTATTAAATGTTAAATTTTATGCATGCTAAATGATTTTGTAGCCTGTTAAAACATCTTCTTTCTGTGGCCTAGGAGATGCATAATTAATATATTTTTTCTAGCCATCCGTGTTTAATTATTAAAAAGTTTGACTAACATTTAGACAGCAAAAGCATAAAAATCTTTTGAAAAGGCCTAACCCTTTGAGAAGAATAGGACTGAAATAAGTAATTTTTATTAGAAATTTTTTATAATAACTTATTTCAAAATAGTAAAAATAGGTCTGTTTAGGTCCTTCTGAAATCTAGGGTAATGAGAGAGTTTTAATTTCTATTCTCTAGTTTCTTTTTGAATATATATAGCTCAAGTATTTCCTTGCACTGACAAACAAGGTGCAAGGAAGAGCTAATTAAGTACGAGAAACTAACTTACAAAATAACTGGAGTTTTTATTGTTAGGTTGTCTTTGTATATACCAGCCAAAAGCGAGACTTTTAATAAATTACAGATTTAAGCTTACAAACCTATATCCTGTGTATTTGATAAATATATCCCATATAAAACAAATCAATCATAAGTTTATTAAGAAAACAGAAAAAGTTCACACAAACTTGCATTGCCAGAAAGAGAACCCAGAACAGTTCTGCCTGTTTTGACAGGAGTTATGGAAGAAAGGCTGGTACTGAGCACACACTACCACTCACATCACGCAGCAAACAAAGGCCTTCCATGATTATCGCAGCTTGGCATGCACCTATTCCAAACACCTAGGTACTCATATAACAAATTCTAAAATATCACTGGTGTATCATTGTCTTTTCTGGTTCCTATATACTGAAAACATCAAGCAAAAATTGATTATGAGATACATAACAACAAGGAAGCAGATGGATGTTCACCAGTAACTGTGGCACAAATTTCTAATGTTGCCTTTGCAACGCAAGCCTGCTGCTTGAACATAAAAGCCCATAAAATAGGCAGAAATGCAGAGCAAAAACCTTCAAGCTTTAGGGTTTGAGGGCAAGCAAACAGGCACAAAGGCAAGGGTCTCAAAACAAGGAGAAATGAGCACTCAGAACCACAGCTGATGCCAGCCTATTGGTGGCCCAACATGTGGCAGCCCAGCTCCTATCAAGTTTCTGGTAGGTAACATGAAAGTTTTAAGGAAAATTACAATCAGGCATTTGGAAGAGAGCAATGAGGTCACTTCAGGGTGGTGGAGGAGAGTATTGGAATTGCTCACAAGCACCTGTGCTAACAGGAGACAGCACAAAACTACTCACCCAAGAACTTAAGAAAAGATTAATATGCGAGTGTCTGGCACTTCTCGTTTCCAGATGGTTACTGGAGATGTGAGTTGAGCTTTGAGTGCATGGAGAAAGGTCAGTTAGGTCCTAAGAGAAAAGCTATGGCTTACATTTGATGTGACAGAGAGAAGAGCAAAGTTGTGACAAATGATGTGCAATATAAACAGTGATTGCAGCAGGAGTACTTATTGTATCCTAAATGGAAGGGGAAAACATTTGGGTTCTTGGAAATAGGTTGATATGGAAAAGGGAGAGAAATTAACAGGAAAATACAATGGGTTTCTTTCTGTGGAAAGAAGACTCAAGTCAAGTGACTTTAAACACAGGAGTACAATTTTTAGTATAAAAAGAGACAGAAAAACAAAATGCAACTTTTGCAGCAGCTTTCTTATCACAAGCTAAAAGCTGATTCCTCTTTTTCCTTGCTTTTCAAAGTATCACAGCACCACCATTTCACAGGAGTCCACTAAGAACTAGCCCAAGCTTGAATAAATGCAGCAGGAGCACTGCTGCTTCCCAAGAGGCTTTTCTGGAGCTTTCCTCCCACACCCTCTGAAGGAATAAAACAAGCTGATAGCTGAATAATGTAATCAACAGCAATTCACTGCCTTGAAGATTAGTAAATAGGCAGAGAATATGGACTATGGGGTAACGTATTTTAGAAAAAAAAAACCATTATTCTATAGAAGTAGACTGGGATTTCCTCTGTTAATGAAAATTTTAAATAGATAGTACTCAGTGATATGCAGTTCAATGCTGTTCTTCATGGGATAGATTTTAATTGGTATGGAGTTCAAAAACATTAATGGATGCTGGTTGAAGCATATAGACCTTGTTTGAGTAAATGTGAAATTGCTAGCCAGGAAACTTTAACTCCTATCCAAAAGTAAATTAAGCACCTCATTAACTAAATGCGTGCAAATTGTTCCACTAAAAGCAGTGAAAGCAGTGTCTGTTCTTAGTAAGTGAAAGTTCCCACTGCCTTTGCTTTCCTGAAAAACACCACTGATGACAACTCATAATAGGAATTATTTTTTCTTCTTCTTCTGTGCCAAAACTGTTTTCTTACCACCCTGCTATATCCTACCTGGCAGTGTGGGGTTGGCAGATATAGCTTTGATGCCTTCCTGCCCAGGTTTGTCACTGACAGAACCTGGGCCCACCATGTCCACCCAGACTGTCTATAGAAGTATCAGGAAGGCTTGAAGATTACTCCCTGGATTGTGTGACTTGAGCACAAAATTCACCTTCCATCACAGGTTACACGGACAGGAAGAGAATTGAAAATACAAATACAGTTAAATAAACAAACAAACAGAAAGAGTGTTCACGTTTCTACCCAGTACCAATATTCCTTAGATGCAGAAGCAAGTAGTCAGCAAGTAAAACATGAAAACAGAGGAGGACACTGCTATGTCGTGAAAGAGGAAAAAATGAGATAAATAATCAAACTGCGGGGGGGAAAATACTGATTCAAAGGCATTTACAGTAGAATTTCACAGCATAAAGCCAGAATCTGATATGCTTATTCACCAGAGATCTTTTTAAATTCTTTACTTAAGCCCACAAAAGAAAGAAAACAGAAGAAATCTGAAGCAAACCTGTGGGGGTTAGGTTGAGGTTTTTGCATTTATTCTTTATGAGCACTCACCAGTGAATTAAGCTCAGAATCTACTTAGAAAAGAATAAACTCAGCATTTAAAAATTAAACTGTTACCTTAAGAAATGCAGAGTTCAGCTCTGATGGGCTGAAGTACTCCTTTTTTTTCCTGAATGATATCACAAGCTAGCTGCTGTCAAGTCAGAAATATAAAAGAGAAGACAAATGAAATCACAGATGTGAGTGTTCCAGTTCAAGAGCAAAATTTCAGACTGGATGAGCATGAATTAAAGGTTTCATACCTCAGATCAATGTGAGTCCGCTCAGAGCATTGGTACAATTCATTATAAATGGAACTCTATAAAAAAGTTGATCAAATGCACAATTTCATCCTGAGCTTTTTCTTTGAAAAGCTGGTCTTCATAGCCTGTTGACAACACTGCAAAATGATTTGTAGGCACCTTCTCTGTATGGATAGTTGAGGTAACAAACTCAGAATTCTTGTTTTGTAGAAATGATGTTTCACCACAACTCAAAGTAAAATAAGTTTTTCCATATTCTCGTACACTTCATGACAAGAGAGCAGTAATACAGTATAGACTTTCCTATACCTATTATTGCCTCAAGCTGATTTAGAACAAAAGCTAAAATATTTTTCTCACCAGTTAATAAGCATTGAAACATTTGCTTCTTCTCAATCAACATCTGCTTCCATTGTTGTGAAATATTTTGACAGAACCATTGGATTTTTTCATTACAAAAAGGTGAAAATATGAAAAGGAAAATATTCCATTATTTTCTAGGGAGTAGCCTCCTTAATTATTCAGGCTAGTATTTTAACATCTGAATAACACCTCCTGAATTTTAACTTTCAATAAAGTCTTAGAATATGATTATACCCCAAGTATAAAATTACTGAAATAGCACCAAGCAGCCAAACTTCTGCAGGTAGAAACATGAAACTTATAGGACTTCACAGAGTAGCATGGACCAAATCCATATCCTCAAACAGGTTCAGTACTATTTTACATTGAGTCCAACACATTTTTCAAATGCCCTGACTATTCCTAGCACCAGGCATGCAGATCCATAGTGACTATTCAGTCTTTTCTCAGCTTTTATATGGTAAACTACACAGTCCTTCCCTTTAATTCGTCTTCTGTGGCCCTTACAAAACAACTTGTAGGTTGTTTTCATACTTTCTGTCGGGGTCTCCTGCCATTGTTGTTATTTTGGTTTTTTGGTATTTAAAAATGCTTTGAACTACACCCATTCCTGGTGAAGTGTGTATACACAGTAGTAAGAAGCAGATAAACTTCCTGTATCTTCTCCCTTTCCAAGGGAGGTCAGTGCCAACCACAGTACTTTTCCTCTGAGAATTTTGTGTTCTCCTCCTTAAGTGACCTCACTCATCTGTCTTCCACCCTCGTCATCATATAAATGTGATTTATTGCAACCAGTATGAAAACTGCCCTTTAGGACCCCTGATAGCAGACTATACCACGTGTGACAAAAAGTTTGAAAACATTACTGCTACTTGAATTAGTCTTTTATTTTCAGCAAATCTAATCATCCACCCCAGACTTTAGAACACAACCACCTCTGACTTGAATTTTTGATATTAAAAAATCCCCATCAAGTTTAAAGATGAATGCAGGAAATAACTGAAAAAAGATTTTAATTGTGCTCAGTCCCAGGTCAATAATAAGAACTGCTAGGGCAGGGATAGCAGGAGAGGATAGGAGAAATGGCCATGGCTGATGAATGGTAGCTTCCTCCAGCAGTCTGGAGTATAAAAGTCCAAATACTGTTTAGCAATTGCTCTCACTGCCTATGGAGCTTCATTTCTTTTATATGTTTTTTGCCCCTGTAATACCTTTAAACTAGGAACCAAATAAACATCACACAGTATTGCCACTCAGAAGCTGGGCCAATTCTACTACATGCTAATTTCAATGACATGAAAAGGCAGAAGCTATTTGCCCTTAAGGTGCTAAAGCCTGCATGCATACACAAGTGATTGCCACTACAGTTCTGACATTTCTGTTTATGCTAGACATGATGAGAATACCACATGGAAATCTACAAGCTTTTTTATGGAATCCATGTTATCTGTTTTCATGGATTACACTAGAGAATATGCTTTTACTGGGGAGTGATGAGGGGCAGGAGAGAGTATAAAATTTATCAGGAATTTGAAATTTCTAATCTGCCCCAAAACTGAAACTGTTTTGATGCAGATGTTGCCTGCTGGGAGTTTTAATTAAGTGCCTTAGGGGGTATCCTCAGCAGACAACTGTGCTCCTTAGCCAGACTGCCTCAGTCCCCAGTACACCCTGCCATTTCCATGTATAACAAGTATTCAACCTTCATCAGCTGTGGGGTCTCACTCCTGTTGGGAATGTCCATACTGAAGAAAAAGTGTATAAGAAACAGCTTCCTGGCACATCATTGCTTGTTTACCGAATAACCAGCTGCCAGCATGAAATTTGAGGAGAAAGTCAGAAGTTTTCTTCTGAGAGTAGACACTTTTCACAGACCAACATGTAAGTGAGTCAAAACCATTTTTTCAAGAAAAATAATTTACTTAGGTCTAACACACACAAAATAAAATTTGTCTCTCTTAGCATCTCTGGGTTTTATAACAACATTGGTGGGCTGGGGGCAGTAGTAGAAGGAAATCATTTAGCTGGTTTTCAGATCTCAGGGAAGAAAAGAATAAACAAGATTAGCCTGGTGCAGACTATAGGCATAATGCTTGGACACCACTGAAGTCCTACATAAAACATAAGCTTTGGTTTTGAGTGTATAGTGGTCCTCTTCAGACAGGTGAAGATTACTCTCAAGTGAGATAATAATATCAATCAAAATATCTGAACCTGTATTATCTTTCAGGATTATAGCACTATCACTTGTCTTTCCCTCATCACTCTGTGGCCTCATTGTACAATTTAGTATCAAGTGGTAGAGTTGTTTGTTGCAATAAATACACTGGAGACCGTTTTTCAAAGGTGGCAGAAACAGAATTTTCCCTAGTTTCATATGCCACTGAAAATACTTTGTCTGACTCTAGATGTAACTGCAGGTTTTGTTCAGCCATCCATACAATAAAAAAATGAAAAGTAGCTGGAACATATAAATGTTACCAGAACAAAACATAATTTCATCCTAGTTGCAGGCTTCAGTTCTGGGGGAAGTTAGAAGTTCAAGAGAGCAGTTAATTTCCTCTAAACTTTTTTATACAAATGCTAATTCCATTTGCCTGACAATATTTTTCAGCTGCAGATTTACTGTCTTTTTTTTTTATCCCCTGTGGCAAATAGTTTCCAGCAGGCTGCTCTTTCAATTCCTTTGTTTCACTAAGTCAGTCTGTGAGACTGCAGGTAAAAATTCTGTTTGGGGAATGCATTTTTATTATTTCTCAATAAATACTTTATGTGTTTTATTCCACATCCAGCAGTACTCTGGTCACAGGGGTTAATAACAAAAGTTCACAATTATGGATGGTGGCTGGTTGCTTAGGCTTTACAGCCTTACAAGTTCTCCCTGTGGTTGCTCCACGATGATATAAATATGCTGTAAGTGCCCTTACATTCAAATGTACTTTGACTTTGCAGCAGAGAGCAACATTGACTAAGATAACAGTGGGCATGTATTTCAAAATGCATAAGGGGCCTTTCAAGTTCATACAGAATTAGGGCGAATCACAACACATGCACACTAAGAAATTAATTATTATATATATTTAACAATGACAATATATTTTGTAATAGCCATTCACCTCTGTGCATGTACACAATTCAGACAAATATACAGAAACTCTTGGAAGTGCTAATCAACGTAATTTGCGTGCAAAATATCAAATATTCACAGCTAAAAAATATCTGAATATAATTCTTACAGAAAATCCTTTTCCTTAGAGCACAAAGAGAGTCAGGCCCTGCTAACTCAGTTAGAGCAGTTGCAGGAGTAATATCACCCTTTGCGACTTACGTGTTCTTCAGTTTGGGGGCTTTTTTTTCAAGATGAAGGAGTTTAAAATAGCAATGTTAAAGCCTCCAAATGAACAGATCAGAAGAAGACCACCTGAACATGAGTAAAAGCTTTTTTAGTGCAAGGGTGACTGGACACTGGAACAAGTTGCCCAGAGAAGTCATGGAGTCTCCTTGTCTGGAAATATTCAAAAGCTGTCTGGACACAATGCGGAGTAGTTTGCTCTAGAGGGACTCTGCTTGAGTGCAGAATGTCTCCAACCCAAACTATTCCATGATTCTATGATGTGGACAACATTTACTTGGTGGATTTTTTTTCTATCTCTGCAACCAAAAAATATGGAAAAAACACCATAGTTCACAGAATCAGAGTCACAGTGCAGGTAAGGTTGGAAGGGACCTCAAAGACCACTTGGTTCCAATCCCTCTGCCATAGGCAGGCACCCCCCTGACATCTATAACTGTCATTTTTGTATTGTATAGATCATACTAAGAAACCTCATTGCATCAAAGTGATCTTGGACATAAAGTACCCTGGTTGACACTATCTAGACCTGGGCCATGCTAGAATTTTAGGGTTTTCTGTGATAAAGTGATTTGGTTTACTCAGGTTACAAGGGTCCACTTAGATACATAGTCTGAAACCCCCAAAATTAGCAACATAATCTAGAGATTCCTGTAGCGTTATGTTTTCTAAATAATTTTAAGGTGCATTTCATCACATTTCTCTTATCCAAGTTCTATTTTGGCATTTCTATCCTACTATTTTTCCTCCTCTTTTCTTATAATGCATAAGATTATGAATAAAGAAATACAAAGCTAACAATTCCAACTGTTTTGCTAAAACCTCAAAACATAATGCCCTCCAGCATGCACCACCACTGCATCTGCTCTGCAGCCTCAGGGACACACCAATCCACACCTGAATGCCAAAAGTGCCATTTAGACAAACTATTAGGTGCCTGCATACAAGAGAATAATCAAAAGTTCTCAATAATGCACAAAATGCATGTTCACACAGGTCAGAAACACAACCCTGTTGTGCACACATGCACACAACAACGCACCAAGAGATACGCAGGGAAGCACCCTGGACTTGACAATCAGAGGCTGAGGTAAGAAATTTAGAGGCCAGATGTAAGTTCCCTCCTCTGCCTGAACAGAGCTGCATCATGCACAGGAGCACATCCTAGCCATGGCAGCAGTCTTTCCTGTGCATGCTGATCCTCTTTGATGAGATACTGAAATGTTCGCCAAGTGCTGGAGAGACAAGTAAATAACTGATCATTGGGACACTCATCTGGGATCTGGGATGCTCATCTGGGATCTGGGACACTTGGGTTCTGCTCTTCACATGCAAAAATATTCCAATATTTTGTACCCAAAGCGGAACACTTAAAAAACAAAACAAAACAAAAAACACACCTCAAAAAACCCCAAACAAACAACAAAAAAACCCAACAAACCTTCCAACCAAACAGACCAATAAGCCAACATAAACAAAAAAACAATGAAAGCAGATGAGCCAGAATACCCTATAACCCAGAGCATTAACTTGCAGGAGAAAAAAGAGTTCAGATAGATGTCTTCACTACCTTCATCTAAGAAAGGATCTGGAATTCAAAAATAAAGCATCCTAGAGGTTAGAATGCCTGTGTTCCCTCAGCTAAGCAATAATAACAAAAGGCAACACTTATCAAGACTGACTGAGAAGACACATGAAGTTGTGACAGGAATGAAGACAGTCTACTAAATAGCTTGGTTTTATACTGATATACTTGGTTTTATAATATGCAGGCATAGATAGAGAAGGCAGAATTGTGCACATTTGCAGTCTACAGAAATCCAGTCTTAGGTTAAAACTTATAAAAACCATGAATAAAACATCTGCAGTTCTCAATCCAGCTGCAGCGTTAGCAGTACTATATCCAGAAAGGTATTGTTCTATCACCTCAAATTAAGCTTTCATTTCAAATTGTTAGGTAAACATGACGTAGTCAACTTTTTGACACAGCCAAAATAGCTGTTCCTTTTTCATAGAAGCAGCCAGGAATTCCTTGATTTCACACACACAGGCAGAAAAGAATTCCTCAGCACCCACCTTTCTCCCAGGAGAGATCTTTTGAGCATTTCTTCAGAGAGACTCAAATCAGACGTTTAGAGGTCCTAGACAACTACCCTGACCGTACTAGAAAGTTTTTAAAGAAATTATTCTTCCTAAAAGTCCAGTTCTACTCAACATTATTCATAACTTTACCTTGAAGCACTTTCAAAAGTATTACCTGCCTCACTGTAAACAGCTCAGGATAGAACTCTGAGGCTGCCTTGGGAGTCTCTGGATTGGTAGGCATCTCACAGGACATCACTCAGCTGCCCAGATAGAGCTGGGACGGATCAGCTGCTGCTGAAAGTCAAAAGGTTCAGACAGCTCATGGCAGACAGGGAAACACCAAGGAGCTCAGTAAGATAGATCAGACATGGCAGGCACACAGAAAACCCTAAAAAAGGCTACCATCTAGGAATGCTACAAACAATCCATGAGCAATACAAAATACTTCAGGCAGTAGAGATTTCCCTCTGCAGTCACACTACTGCCACATAGCCAAAGGAAGATAGAATTTGATGTCTTTTAAAGCAAAATAACAAGAGGATACACTGGAAAGATCTCTTCTTGAAACCTATACCCTTGCAGAACTCCAGGACAGAGCTACAATTCAGCCCAAGTGGGTTTGATTCTCTGCCCATCACACTGGGTACAACACAGGTAACTATAAAATACATAGCGCCCCCTCCCCATGCCATCTTGAAAAGATTCACAGTACTTTAAAAAAACCCAAAGAGAAAAACCAGATTTCCCTGCTTTTTGCAAGCAGTTTCTGATATCCCTCTAACATAAAGTTTTCTAGATTATTGTTCTGCTTACCCTATTTTCTACCTCCCTTCACCCTGTAATGCAGACTGAAGCACACCATGCCTTACCTGTACATTTTCCTTTCCTAACATATTTCTTTCCATCCCCGTTACCTTTATATATTTTTTATAATCTCTAATTAAAATCTTAGTGATTCTTTGGCACTTGAATAATCACAGAATCATTCAGGTTAGAAAATACTTTTAAGATCATCGAATCCAACCCCTAGCCTAACAATGTCAAGCCCAACACTCAACTGTGCCCCTAAGCACCACACTTACATGTCTTTTAAGTACCTCCAGGGATGCTGATTCAACCACT
This sequence comes from Machaerirhynchus nigripectus, assembly GCA_013397975.1. NCBI lineage: Eukaryota > Metazoa > Chordata > Aves > Passeriformes > Dicruridae > Machaerirhynchus > Machaerirhynchus nigripectus. Next base: position 1,654,741 of record VZRQ01009106.1, on the reverse strand, counting down.
ATCCTGGACAGCCTGTCTCCATGTTTAATAATCCTTTTGGGTGAAGAAATTTTTCCTAACATCCAATCTACATCTTGGCACAACTTGAGGCCGTTTCATCTTGTCTCATCACTTGTTACATGGAAGAAGAGACCTACACTAGATTTTAGAACATTTTTGGATCCTTACTTAAATATTAATTTGTTTTCCTCTTCTATCTTCATTTAAGAAAAATAAGAAACACAGGCTTACGTATGAATACTCTTTTTAAAGCCATAGAGCATGCAAGTGTGCCTGTTCTCTATAAAAGCCTATCTCTTCCAAAAAGCAGCTTTCTACTTTGGGCTTATATTGCATCAGCAAGCAACGAATGTTCTCATTAGTGCACCTTGCTCTTGGCAACTGCACGTTTGCCTTATTTTCTTTCCGTGGGATTAGCACAGCTCCTGAACAAAGTTCTTCCCCAGCTTGGTCCTGTCTGGTAACCAGATCTGCCACATTATTACAACCTTAAATAAATGCTATGCAGGACTAATACTAGAAGAACACTGATAGTAAACATGCAACTCTTCCCCTGCATCACCAACTTTCCCATGCCCTGGTGCCCTTTTATCTGACACAGCTGCAGCTTCTCCGATGGGAACTTGTGTGAGAGACCCAGCCAGGAGGCCAGCTAAGAGGCATGGACAGCCCCAGCAAGCAGGCAGCATAATAGAATACCTGTCTGTCCTCTGAAACGAGGAGGAGGAGGAGCAGAGCAAACAGGTCTGAATGGAGAAAGCAGTTGTCTGTGTGAAGAAAGGCTTGTTTGCAGGTATCAGAAGGGGCTGTAGATGTTTAAACCTCAAATAATAGGAGGACAAGCTGGGAGAAGGAGACAACTCACAGACCCCAAAGGTGCCATTACACTGTGATTTTTTTACCTGTAGTTTCATAAAAGCTCTGTTATCTATTTTAGTATACTCAATCTTTCACAAAACACCACTGTCTGCTCCCCCACCCAGCCCTCAGGCACCACACCAATCCTTTCTATACCCACCTACAGGTCTTGAAGTGTCCAGACAGCTCTCAGCTGTTATCTCAATGCCAGGATGTCCTGAATTGGCTCTATTCTGCAAATTCCCAAAGAACACACAGCAGTAATTCAAAATGATACCTAGCATTTCCTAGTGAAGACATTGGCCCAAAATACTGTGCTTTATGAAAACAAGCAAAGTGATAAGGATGATGGAGATTTTAGATACTAGAATCTGTTCCTCATTAGATGATGCAATGTAGACATTAACAATTGCATCACTTTGTTCACATCATCAAACAGTTTGTGGTAACTTAGTAACTGGTTTTCTCACTGCATAAATGGGCATTTTTAAATGTTCTGTTCTGAATTCACTTAGGTAACTGACTACTTTCGTCATGTTTGGGTTCTTTTTTTTTCATTAACAGAATTAAATGTTAATTACAATATCTTAGTGCTACTACTACCCACTTCGTGCACTTCATTTATTGGAAAAAAATAAAAGAGATTGAATATACCAACTGCTCTAGGTTTAATAACTTTGGATGATGGCTTAATTAACTGTACAAACAACACAGAAAAAATGCATGCCACACTATGATTGTATGTTATGTCCAGGCTTTGCAATGAATTGAGGTAAGTATCCCATTCCAAGTAATAATAGGGAATTACTTGCTCATTTGAAGAAATATAGTGCTGGAGTCCACAATAAAGTAGGTCCCTAGCAGGGGACAGATAGACACTGTAAAGATCTCAGTAGCTGAGATTGTTTGCTTTAAAGCAATAGAGAATAGTGAGCCTTTTTTTTTTTCCAGCTGATGGTAATTTGCAGTCCTGAACGCTGTCTGAGATATGAACCAAGCAAACCAAGTGAACTGCAGAACTGAAAAACCATCCATGGCTCTGTACAGACATGTCTAAGGGCAAGTAGCACCTAAAATTAAAGTGGAAAGAAAACCCCTTCTTGGATAGGTTCAAAAAGAGTAGAAGTTGACAATCCTACAGAACAAGCCACTGAAGGAGACTTCCTCTAGTTTCAAATGAATTCTGCTGACAAAGGTCTTCCTCATGCCAAAGCTCTCTCCACGGGATTCATCCCTTTCAGAAGCAGGTGCTTTTCATTATTTATCTATGTTTGCCTGTTATAATGCACAATCTGGCAATAAAAAGACTTACCTCTGCATTATCTGGACCATAATAGAAAATTTGTGAATGAAATCCTAGTACTGCTTGCACGGTGGTGAGAGTTTGGCCACCGAACAAGCTCTGCTTCTATTTAAGACAAAGTGTTCACAAGAGTATTCAGAAGCCTTGGTCCTTTTTTTATTTAAAAGATATTTCACTTACTGAAGGACACAGCCTTCTTCCCTCCATCAAACTGCATGACTGAAATCTCATTAAAAGGTAATTCCCCTTTCAAAGACTGCAAGAAGAAGTCAGCCAGATATGCTTCTATGAAGACTTTCTAAAACAGAAAACTGTTTTAGCTAAGAGTCAGGACACTGAAGCACAAGAGATTAGCTACGGAGGGTGAGAATCTCCTTCACCCTCTACATTTTTAAGATTCTAAGAACAGGCTAAACTTGTGTTGGGACTTGGTTAATTTTCAAGAGCACTCTTCCAGCTCTGTGTTTCTGTGATGCAGACACCCAACTCATCATTTATATTAAAATCTTTGCAAGTTTGAGCTTGCTGGATTAAGGATAGTTTGACATATCAGAATAGAACAGGGTAAAGAAGAAAATAATGATCTGGGGCTGTGTCATCTTTATCATGATGAGAATAATTCTGGCTTTAAAGATCATTCTTTTTCAATATAATTTCTCATTTTATTATTAGAACTGGAATAAAATAATATTTACATGTAATTTTTAGTTGATTTTCAGCATGCAGGAGAAAAATACATGAGAAGAAAATAACAATTCTACTACCAAAGAGAAATATCTCTGTCTAGTAAAAGTTGTAACAGAATATCTTAAAATTCAGGTAGAAGGCCTGCTCTCCTGGCACTTAAGGAGAGAAATGTTCTTTCTTAAGGGTCCTGTGGAAACTTCTACCAACACCTTGCATGTTCAGGGGTAGAAAATCTCTTCTGCTAATCTGCTTCCAGGTCTAAGACAGATTTCTGGTTTCTTAAATACATCAGAGCAGTGTCTTTTATCTCTTAATACTTCATTTAATATACTTCTTGTTTGGTTTTGGTCTTTTTTGGGGGGGAGGTTGAGAAAAGTGAGTAAGTGTTGCCTACTCAATCTTGTAGAACTGTTTGTAAATTAAATGTTGGATCCCAACTACTTTTTTGTGAGTCAGACTATTCTTTACTTAATTATGCCATTAGCCAAAAGAGGCTTCTTTCACATAGATCTCTATCATCTTGCAAACTGGCCTATGCAGCTGGGCAGACACTGAGATTCCTTTTGAAAACCAAAATCAATAGATTTACTGGACAGTAAAACAAAACAAAGCAAAACAAACATTAAAAAATAAAATTCCTACAGACAAGTTTACAATTCCTTCCCCAAAACAAGTAAGTGATCTTGACATTTGCCAGCACCTTGAAACTGACCTGAACTCAATCTAAATTAAGGTAAATGTAAAATAAACAATATACTGACAGAAGCTAAAGAGATGAAAGTTAAATATTTTAATTAATAAATGCATAAATAAATAAAATATGTAAAGAAAGCTTCCTACTTCTCTCAGCTCCAAAGGTTCACACGAAACCCACAGTTAGGCATTCACAGCTCAGGTCCCAGCATCTAGTTGCTTGGTTCAATCAGAGGACATAAAATTTTTAAACAGAAGAGTATTTGATTTGGGATTCTCTACTTTCTGCTTCTCCTCAACACTTCAGATCTTCTCATTCAGATCTTCTTCCCATCACTTCTTCCTTCAAAGATGTCCTATGATTTCCCACCCTCTGGCTGCTCCCATCTGCTTGGGAAACATGGGTATTCCCTGGGCATGATTAGAAGTGATTACCACTTGTCCGAATGGCAAGCAGTCAGCCGTGAGTGCTGTAGTGCTTGACAGAATTCTAGTCCCTTGTGCAGCAAAAGGCCTGTCTGGGCAGATTCAAATCCTTATGCAGATCTTCTTTATGTTATTAACCCGTATTCTTTAGACACAGGCACCCTCATGAATCACAGTTTCTACAGTCACCCTGTTGGGAATAATGTATGCACCATATGATTGGATTTCACTTGGGAACAGACATAACAGTAACTAGTCACTTCAGGGTAATACCAGCCCTTCCCTCACTGCTCCCTAAGCTAACACTGGAGGTGATATCTGACAGATTTTTAAATAATAATTATGTTTATTACAAAGAGAATTATCATAGTGTATCTACCCATCTGTTTACATGATCATCCATCCCAGTGCCAAATGAGAAAGAACCAGTTGACATTCCTAAATCTCATAGGTTAGAAAGGATGGCTTCCCTCTGTGAGCACGTCCTTAAAATTTGGAAGTTATCACTACAGCAACATACCAAGTTTTCTTTGGCCCCACCTTCTCTCCAGGAAAAGTAAGTCCAGTAGTCCAGCAGTAATGACCCATTTTTCACATGGAAGTATATCCCCCAGTAGAGCAACTCCTGTAGTAGTGGTCCTTTGTAATCAGTAGCACACATAAGGGAGAACTGAGATGACCTTTAAAACCCAACCCCTCCCCCCCCCAAAAAAAAATTAATTACTTAGAGCTGAAATGGGAAGAGAACAATTGCAATAACTAGAAGATTTGTATTTCCACCCACAAATAGATATATCACTGTTAGGTTCAAAAGGGTTACCAACAATACAGGAAGAAAATTAAAAATAACTTTAAAAAAAAGAAGTTGTAATCAGTCCAAGCTGAGAGAATAACTGTATAAGAATCCACAACAGAAAAAAATCTCCTCATCACTTGTGCATGCCTTATCAATCAAGCATTAGAAATATTTCTAAAAACATTAGAAAAGGGAAAGGATTCTGTGCAAGAAAAAAATAAACTAACTGAGAAATTGAAGAGATCAATTTATAATATGAGTATGAGAAACTGACCCAAAAGCCATTGTTGTCAGTGGGAAAACTTTTCATAGGGAATCACAAAAATGTTTTGTGCTTTGTTTGCTATCATCCTGTGTTAGCAGCATACACCACTCTTAGAACCAACCAAAGGTAAGGATAAATATTATATTTAACTATAAATATTGGCCTGAGTATTACCTGTTAAAATAAAAGTTTTGGATGACTCAGAAGAAAAGAAATGGCAACATAGGTCATTAAAAACAGTCCAAAATGTAACTAAACTGCGTGGCAGCATGTTTACTGGTTAGACCTGTATGGGGGACTGGGAGACTGTGAGAACTCTATTCCCAGTTGGCGACATGAGCCAGGCCAAGTTATTTAGCTCCTGTTTGTTTATCCATCTGTAACATGGGTGTAAGAAAAGTTATTTCCCAGATGGCAGCATGGTGAAACTTAATTGATGTTTGTAAACTTCTGGCAGAGTCTCTGATGAGAGGTGAGCACAAAATAATATTACATTCACCTTCTGGGAGCTCCTACATTACTTCATAAATGCAATAAAGATAAATTGAGGGTTACAAGAAGAGAATTATTAAAAATATGCTGTAATAATTAGTGCATTCAAAACACTCATTCATGATCACAGAATACTAATCAGTACTCGTACATAAGGAGAGATCAGACTTAGGTAGTGACTGTTTTATTTTGTGAGGTGAATGCTACTTGTCCTTGGAAAGTTCAAATCACGTTCTTTCTTCTGCCCTGACTTTAATGAAATGACCCAAAATGCATTAAAAAAAACGAATTTATAAAAATTTGGAATTACCTTTACAGAATGCATTCCAGGGCAATCACAAATTGCAGTAGCTCTCCATTTTCCATCTCTAAACCAGACATGGGAACTGACACCAGGGCCCAGATTCAGAAAGCATTTTCAGCAGAGTGCTATCTCCAGCAGTGAGCAGCACCATATGTTGCTATAGGATGTTCCCTTCCCACTTCACATATTAGATATTACTGAGGGATTCTGGCTTCCTTTCAAGTCTTTTCCTGTTTTCAGCTGTAACTGACTGCCCTTGTTACCCATAAAAATCCTATCCTTCTCACTTCTTGCTAAAAATGTCATTCTACAGCAGATTTCCACAGACAAATGCCATCTTGGACAGAAAGTCATTAAGATAATACTACGGTCTTTCTCTCTTCCTTTTTCATAATGACTTGTTTAAATTCTCTCTAGTAGCACGGATGGCAGAAGATGGCAGATCCAAAGAAAAAGTAATTCACTAGAATTTAGGAGAAAATTCTCATAATAATCCCTGTTCTTGTGCTCTTCCTCGGAAGTCAGGATAAAGGGCCTATAGGTCTGAAATAAAATTTTAAAAATATTTTAAGATACATCTTTAAGGACAAGCTGGATTGATGATCTGAGGTGTCTGTGTGTACGATTGGTACAGCAATGCCTCACTGGTAAATCCTGTGGGAGTCCAATGCAAGTGACACACTTCAGTGCTGAGAAACCACAGGTATTACTGGAGAATTGGACTTTGTCTTAGACAGTGGCTTGAGCCAGAAAGAAGGTGGAGGAAGGCAACTAAGGATGTTTTACTTTTAGCTGCTACAAATTCATATGGACCTGAATCTAAAACAAGACAAAACCCTGTGAACTCAGCTCCATGATGTAACTTCTTCAACTTAATGTCTTACAATATCACCTACAACAGTGACAACCCGTTCATGAAACATGATCAAACAAAAAAATATACACTTAACAAAACAAGAACAAACGGAACAAAAAATAAAACAAAGAAACCCACAAAAATGAAAATTAACAAACAAAAAACCAAAACCAAACAAAAAACCCAAACTAAATGAAGAAAACAACAAGCAAATGAGAAACAACTTCAATCAATCTGAAGACAACAGAAGGGTTGCTGTTTTGGGGTAGGCATTTTATCTGTTTGGAAATTGTGGGTTTGATTATTTCTTGTTTTTCTTATGGCTTTTGGGGGGGCTTGTTTGTTTGTTTGCTTGCTGGTTTCAATAAAACTTATCCCAGGTTGCCAGCAATAGACTATGCATTTTGCTTAAACTGGGAAGTCCAGTCCTTGAGTCTCTTGGAATGAACGTTCTTCCAATGAATGCAAATATATCCATTTGACACATTGACATCTCTGGGTTTGTCTTGCTCGCTACAAAGTGTGACTGTTTCCATGTCCCCTTGCCATTTAATTATGTACTAAATTAAAGAAAAAAATTAACTCTATTTTCCACAGGTTGGCTGTGCATGGGAAAAAAGGTGTTCCTTTAGCATGGATACAGTTATATAGTTGGTATGGTCTGTTTTCTTCCTACTTTTCCTTCACATTCCTTTGTAAATAACCACTCGTCATAGCAGAGGTTTAATTACAGGTATTAAACAACACCCCTTCCTGTTGAAAGGACTACTTCTTTTCTTTGACCTGGTTTTTCAGGCTTTCTGCAAAATCAAGCTGACTTGACCTGAACCCATCTTATGCTTTTAAAAAAACTGCAGCGACTGTAAGAGTTCATAAAATGAAAGTCAAAATTTGGGAGTCATGAAAAGATTCACACAAGCAATGTTCATATGCCAGTGTGCACCACCATAGTTCAAGGCATGACCCAAGACTAGTATACAGATCTTATTTAGAAGATGCAGCTTTGATATACTTAAATAACTTCCACATGGGAGTTCTCTCCTGAGAGTGTAATTACTAGCTAGTGCTCCCTTAAGGAAAGGAGCCATGATGGGAAGAGTGCAGTGTTTACTGAAAGCCATACAGCTGTTTAATGTAACTATTAGCATTAGACATTTTCTAAAAATGTTTTATGATAACATCTCTGTATGCAGACAGTATAGCTATCCACAAAATTGTACGCAAAAATGAAAACACATTTCTGATTTTGACATTTCATTATAATATGAGATTGTGCGGTTTAATAGCAGTTTTTTGAGCCTGGATTCCATTGGCACACCCTCAACAAATTAGGAGTATATTTGAAGTGGTATTTATCTTTCTTTACTTATTTTCTTCTAGACTCTCAGAAACTCATTTTTCCTTTTCAGGTAACAAAAATCCCCCTACTAGATCCTACATTGTTCTAAAAAGAAGTATAGTGTACAACCAGCACAAACACTGACCAGAAACTGGTATCTAAGTCTGTGACAGTCACCACTCCAATGTAAACACAAGCAGCACCGAGGATTCATCCCACTATGAGCCATACAAAAGGAACTAGGACTAACTCATCTGATTTTAGGAACTCAGAGTTGCTTACAGAGAGAGTAAGATTAATCTCCAGAGGATGGTTCATCCTCCTTAACATCTTGCTGGATAACTGAAATGTGTTGGAAAGGATCTGGGCAAAAAGCTACCATCCACCTACCTAGATCCAGCAGCTCTAGGAAGTATCCCCTCTACACATTTCTAAAGAAGAGAGACCAAGAGAGACTTTTTCCACATCTGGTATTATGTACTGAAAGTAAAAATGGTTTACATCCGTGGCACTGGCCCATAAGGTTTTATAATGCCAAGGGTGGATATCATCATTTCCACAGCATAGCTTGCTTTCCTGCTGCCTTCCTTTCCTACACTGACTCAGGCATGGATCAAACAGAGCTGTTACAACAGATGTGTCTACAAAACAGCTGACCAATTCAAATCCAAAATAAATTTTACTACTTCCAATAGAGCTGTGGATACAACTCTCTAACTAGGAAAACAAATAAAACCATATTATGGCTTCATCCATTTACAGGTAAAAAATAGTGTTCAAAATTTTGTATTTTGAACATTTTAAATTTCTTGAATGAGAACTAAAAGAAAAAAAAAGTCAAAGATAGCTTTTAAGCCTGAAGAAATCATATTCTTACTGCAGAAACAGTAGAAATTGGCTAAGTAAATTGTTTGCTGCAAATTGTTTATTTGGCTACAGGCACAGGCTAAATATTTTCCCGAATTCACTGGACAATCTCTTAGCACCTGAGGAAAGCTCCTACCAAAGCTATTAAATAAGTATTAATCCATGCTTTGCCTCTAATTAAATGTCATCTAAATTATGTTATGTGCATTAAGGGCAAAGGATGATACAGTTTTGACTTCAGATAATTAGATGCCTTCCTTTAATTATGCCTCAAGACAGATTTTGATTCAGAAACCTCATGCTACCATTAATGTTTCAGTCTTCCTGATCTGTCCTGGAGAAGGAGAATAATGTCAGCTCCAGCAATGTGATTCCTAACATTGTGGGGGAGAGCAGAATTTTGGACATTCATTTTACAAAGCATCTTATTATGCAAATACCCCAAGACAGTGTATTACTTTAAAAGGTTTATACATAAGCTCTGCTTGAAGAAAAATGTAAAAGCCCTTCTGTTACAGTTTTTAAAACATTTTGTGAGAGTGCTTCTGTAAGTATCCCAGGGCTGATTACATTCAATTATTAACATCATACAAATGAGACTAATTAACCTTGTATTCCACTATATCTACTACTAATTATCTTTATGCTTTATTTCTAATAGACTTTTGGCTGACCAATTATTTCACATTTATAATGTCAAAATTTAATTTTTACAAAAATATATCCTATTATCCTCTCAGACAGAACTGAGAGACAGACTTATTTTTGTCCAAGTTTTGTCTGTCAAATGACATTGACTTTTACCCTCTAAGTCCCATACCTGACCTGCAGATCATGCAACTCCCAATTCAAAATCAAGGAAATACCAAAAAGTAGGTTCACACACAGTTCTGTAATTTATGAGCAGATGCAAGTGTGATCATGTCTTATAATCTTGTTTGTACCTTTTCTGTTGCTCATATTCTTAGAACATAATTCATCAATATTTTTTGAAGGGAAAGAGCAAAGAATTCTTCTATTCATATGTTATCTCTAACACCTCAGCTATACTGACCTATGTTCAGCTCCTGAAAGGAATGTAACTATCAGTAGCCAAAACACTTAGCAATTTTGCACATAACTTTGGAATCATCTATAACTTTCTAGATCATCTAGCACTCAGCTCTGGCAAAGCAATCCTTTCAAATTTAAGCTGGAAGCGAAATATATGCCATTGCCTAGTAAGTGCTCTCCCTGTTGTTTGTGGGGAGACTTATTTATATTTCATGCTTTGCTTTACTGTTTTTCTTCTTCAATTCCTTCCCTCCCCCTCATTAAGCCTAATGAATACATCTATCCAGGAAATCGTAACAACATGATATACAATAACTTCAGACCATAAAGTGGTTGCTTTGCATGTTCATGAAATTATAGTGTATTAGTGGTCTTAAATCATTAGGTACCAGCTCCTAAACCGAGAGTTATTTGCATTGCTACCCTCCAAGAACACAAGTGTACCATAACTGTACGTACCACCTTATGAAACCTAAACCAATTCTCAATCAAAGAGCCAGAAACAGAAAATTAACAGAAGCTTAGCCTTAATTTTAAGATTTCATAGAGTAATAGAATTACTAATATTCTATCTTAAGCTTAAAAAATAATTTAATTGAAAATTTTTATATTTCATAAGATCTGAGTTCAGGATTCTTTTTTGCTAAGATTCATAGCTTCTTTAAAAAAAATTCTTTTCTTACTTCCCTAATACAATTTAAAAGTAAAAATTTCTGCCAGTGTCAGCAAATAAAACAACCCTTTTGACACCAAGTGTTGGCAATAAGATGAAAATAGAGTTGTTCTTTTCTATATTAATGGGTCTTATTCTTTGGAGTCTGTAACTATAATTTTGGATTCTTACCAACAATCTCATAATTGTGCATGGAAGTGTATAGGTCACAGACACAACAGGAACCTGCAGCAGCTGTTTGGGTTCCCTGTGGCACAAAACACCACCAGCATCTGAGAAATCTGAGAAACCTTTCTCTTAGTGCTTTCTTGTAACAATAGAAGACAACTAGAAAATGTCTGCCTAATGTTTGAAAACCTGAAAGGCTGACCCAAAATGCACTCAGGTCAGTGAGCCTTTCTGTGTGTCCTCAGGCCTTTTACTAACTTACGATGTCCACCTCCAATTGATAGATTAAATCATTTGCATTACTCATGCAGATATAAACTAAAAAATTAGGCATGCAGCAAACTAAGGAATTAAATTTACTGCAGCCTGCCACTACCTGATTTTCCTGGACGCAGTGATTTCTTATACTGATAAATTGTAGGTACAAAAACTAAACTTTTAAGATATTTTGTAGATATATTTTTCAACGCATACAAAGCCTTAGTTCGGGCTGACATTTGCTCAGGACTTGTAAAATTGTATTTCAGGTAAGAAAAACAAACTTCTAATCAGCACTACAAACTCGCAACCACCAATCTGAAGCTATGTCAAACACCTATATAAGTACATGCATTTCATGATCTTGACAGTGGATAAATACATAGGGATAGCCTCTCTTCCAACATGCTTTCGACTGGATGCCTTCTCATCCAAAGCTTTGGAACAGCCAGAGCTTTGGAACATTAAAAACATGGCAGGAGTAAAGAGTGCTAAAACAAAAATATTAGGTGAAAGCACCTTGGAAACAAATGTATTCAATGTTTACCTCTGACAGGCAGGTTCAAACATGCATGATTTAACTTCTTAAAATATGCTACCTCAAATGCTTGAGATGACCCCATAATCCACCTCTTTCAAAACAACAATTAAGTTTATATCAAAGAAGTTTAAGAATTTCAAGCCAGTTACCAATATAAAGAAAATTCAACTGCACAAAGAAGTTACCAAAACTGTCACTACTGAACAACGTCAGAACAGAGAAGGGCTTGAACTTCTTCAAGTCAGGTGTAAAAAACCATGAGCAGGATGCTGTCAGAGAACTTATAAGTAAGTCTTTAAGTACCATAATGTGTCTCTTCTGTACCTGTATGGTCACAGAACCAAGACTGACAGAGTTCAAGTACTTGAACAATGCTCTCAGGCACATGGTGTGACTATTGGGGCTGTCCTGTGCAGGGCCAAGGGTTGGACTTTGATGATCCTTGTGGGTCCCTTCCAATTTTGAATATTCTTATTCTGTAAATAAAAAACTGAAGCAATAAGAATTTTTAATTAAACTCTGTGCATAATTTTTATAATTTAATACTCTTAGGCACATCGAAGTCAAATATATAATATCTGATTATGACTCCCAGCTGCTACTGTGCATGTTCTGCAATGAACACTTGAATGTATCCACTATCAGTAATTAATTTGTCTTACTTTGGCCCAAAGCTGTTATGACTGGCATTTCCATCACTCTAACACTTTCTGGGCAACCACACTGACATAGATATTTGAACATTTCGTACTCACCTCTGATTTTCCTGAGTGATTTTCAGTTTATTTAAAATTTCTGTGGTATTTCCTTCAACTTCCAGTAAAAAGGACATCAGTGATGAGAACACTGAAATACCTTTTGGAATACAACAAAAAAATCTGCAGCGATACTAATTGGCAACATGTCTGATCAGCATTTAAAATACTCCAATACTTTTTACTCCATTAACCTTGACATAAATTATAGTAAGTAGTCTCTTTGTGACAGGAGTTTTAATTTAGCACCACATCTCAAGTTACACACATCTTTGAGTCTGACAGAGAGCCTCTCCTCTTGCCAGTTTTTTACCTTGTGGGAAACGGAACAGACAGTAAAACCAGGTCTTACCATGTGAAAAAGGAAGGGTGTTGATAGCATCATTTTTGCTACAGCCAGTACTGTGCTACAAACAACTTGATTTTGTCTTTCAGCATCCATGACCATTTCTGGCTTTTAGACTGGGCTGCTAGACAAAACTCTGAATGCAATCAGCTTTGTACTTCACATTTCACCTATATCTGAAATGATGCCTGCTTTTTTGGCTACTAACATAGAGCTTCAGACTTCAGAGTGTGCAGCAGAACCTAAAATTGTTTTATTCAAACTATTACTCACTTGTCTCAAGACATCTGTTGGTTTCTATATTTTACAGAAGTCTTTCCAAGTTCCTCTTGCTGAGCTGTTCCATGAATTTTATATGTCAGAGTTATCTACCACAGGCTTTTACCTACTTCCAGTGCCTTCAGTACAGTTGGAAGGAGGAAGCTTTTGCAGCTTTGATTTACATATTTAGATCAAAGTACTCTAATAGCTCTTCACAGTAGTTTAGGAAAAGAAAAAAAAAAAGATGGAATTAGATCCCATACCTTTCCACTTCCTAGCTGGCAAAGCACAGCAGGCCAAATCTGGAATTTGCTGGAGCCAAAGAGATTTCCAGTCATTTGGGATTAGAGCTAGTGAAGGTAACTCATGTATAAACTAGTTTGCAGCATGCCTGAACAGCACTGGGTTCTAGGGAAATGACTTTTATTTGGCTTTGGAGAAACATGTTTGATGAGTTGACTTTCATAGTTTGAGCCTGAAAAGGCAGTAGCAGATCAGTTAAACGGATCTGTTAATATTCCAGCAAAAGAAAACACATCAGACACATATCTTTTTAAAAATGAAACCTGTGTCGCAAAAAACATGTTTTACTTATGTAGCATTATGAAATGCTTTTTAAAAAAATATGGCAGTGCACCAGTTTAATTAGACTGCTCTTAGATTAGAATGGGCTTTCCCTTTCAAATGAGGGGTTTTAAATGTTGAATTGCTGTTACGAATGGTATTACAAACGCAGAAAGCCTACACAAGGGTTCAGCCAAAGTATGCTTGAAGGGCCAACTCTCCAAAGGCCTGCAGGGGCCATTCCATTTTCCCTTCAGGCTACTTAAGGAATTCAAGAGGTTTCCCTCCCTTGCTGATGTGGCTGTCTCCTGTTGGGACAGCTATACCACATTGCCATCTGCTGTCTGTCTTTTTTCATTACAGTACAGACAAGCTCAGCCCCCCCCAAAAAAACACTCTATAAAGCAATTTATATTTAATGACCTTCTGAATATTCATATTTGTTTTAAAAATGCAAAAAGAGGAACTTTCGAAAGTGGATATCTTTTCAGAGGACCATATTTCATATTTCATTTGTTATCATGCCATAGGGGAGCATATCTTAGAGAGTGTACATGGGAACCTTACCTAAGGCACATGGATCCTAAGCTGTCTTGTTTGCTAGGAAAAAAAAAATAAAAAAGAGGAAGAGTTCATGACTAATTGGACTAATTGTTGCTGTTCATTGTTTTAATATCTTGATACCAAGTGAGTCTTCTAAAAAAAAAACCTAGATTTTTCTTCATTCCCCAAAGCTCTCTGCTGTTGAAGGCCTGGTAATTGCTTTAGAAAAAAGTGACAGACCTCTGTCTTGTACTCACAGGTAGCAGTGCACAGGGGTGGCTGAAAAATTAGGCAGGGAAAACACTTGTTTTAAATATGCCATTAAATTTAAAGGTGGTCAAACATATAACAAGAACACAATAGCTGTACCTATACCTGAATTTTTCATATTATATGTTGTTCACTGGGTTTTTTTCAGCTTTCCTATGACTTTTTGGCACCTATTTTATTCTTAGTGTAATTGAATAATTTATTTCGTCTCCTGTCAACAGGTAGAACTCTGCTTCAGGGGACAGTAAGTTTGGAGATGTGTTTGACCTTTCAGATGCTTAGTCAAACATAAGCCTTACATGAACGACTGCTGTTTGCCCACCATTAGGAGTGACAGATTATCCCCTACTCATGCTGACTGTACTTTTAGCTGCATGAAATTACCTCCTCACTTCACACAGCTGGAACACTTACCGGCGTAACCAGTGACAAGGACATGTAAAGTGCCTTTATTCAAATCTTGTGCTATTTCTAACTGCACAACAGCCCGTAGAAAAGGAATACTGTTTGTAAATGCTGAATGCACTAATCCTGCAGAAATTTAAAAGCATCTATCTTTTATAGTTTAAGTGGTCCTCACACAGGCCACTTTCAGTATGCAAATTTTAGCACATGAACAAATTTCTGCAAGTTCTGTACCTTGGATTACACAGTATTCAATACAAGCCTATCTCTCACTGCTTGCTTTGTACAGCACCAATGACTATGAGAGCTGAACCAGTAATGACAGAGCCTAGTGAATTACAGAAAAAAAAGGAACAACCTTATACTCTAAACAAGTATTTATGTTAATATTTGTCATTTTATTAAAAACCAATTGCCTGATATCAAGAATCCATCATAGACTTCTGATTCAACCTAGACTTAAACTTGACCTTTCTGTCTACATCTGAAATGTGTTCACAGCTACTGTTATTTCTATATACCAGTGAATAATCTGCAGTAATGTTTGGTTTTTCAGCATCCAGAAATGAGTGTTCAAAGGGAATAAGAAGACTGTCCTATCTCTATCTCCTTGACATCACTAGGCATTTCAGCATTCATTTCAAGGATAGATGATGCCAACTTGGAATACTTAAAAATCCCACCTAGAACCTTTCTGTTTCTCCAGGCCAAGAAACAAACAAGTTAAAAATAATGATGCTGCTGTTTAATGTATATTTACTTCTAAATTCCCAAACTTGTATCATGAATACAGAAATAATGTCTGTAGATCATCGGCTGACATAGTGAGGGTCAGCCTGCAGTTCTCCCATTGCAGAGGCAGAGGCTGACGCTCTGGGGAGCATAGAAGCACCCAAACTAGGCACATACTGTGTGTGAGGATAAAATAAAGACTACCGAGGGCCAATATCTCAGTGCTAAAATGTCCATCATGATAGTACCTACATGGACACCAGTACTTCTCCAGAAATCTTACTAGGACGTGTTTAGAATTCATTATTTTTTTGCCTGCATTTTTTTAAGAGTGTTTGCCATTATATGCACCTTCACAGCATAAACCACTATTTCTTTCTTCACAGTCTCAAGTATGTTCGTTTCTCCCCATTTATCAAGAACTTTACACCTCATAGATTCAAGCTGTTCTGAAAAAGAGAGCAGGTTTTTTTGCTATTCTTTTCGTTTCATGTCTGCTGCAGGTTTCCAGAAGTAAAAAAGTACATGCGTGATTTAAAGGACAGAGCTGGTAGTGCAAAGCTAATTGTCATCCCAGGCTGTGTCCATAGGGTTTTTCATAGGTGTACCCACATAAAATCTTAAGTTATATGCATGCCAAGCACCCACAACATTGCCCCCCAGTTCGGTTGGGTACACACACCCACTGTATCCACACTTGATTTCCACCAGGAAATGAATGCTGGCACATGGGCTATGCCGCTCACCTTTCACAGTCATCCCAACCAAGACCTTTTAGCACTTCATGCAAAATTAGTCAGGCTCTATACACAATGGGAACACAGCCAAGGAGGAGGAAATTACTGAGGCCCAGCACAAAGAACAGATAATAGCACACAAGGAGTAGAATAAACATGCTGTACTCCCTTAGGAGAGTCCAGAAAAAAATGCACTTCAGAATTTTACAGGCCAACTTCACTGTCACTTCATCCACTCACCTCACTGCAAGTCAATAATGTTATGTTACAAGATCCTACATGGCCAGCTGACGCTCCTGTCCAGCCAGGGTCTTATCTGAGCCAAAGATGTTTTTGGCTTTTCACAGCATGTCAGCAAGCTTGTCTGCAGCCTCTCAGTGTCCATGCTGCTGCAGCCAGAGCCGTATTACAGGCTCTTGCCAGCTCCTCATCTACAGAACTAGAGAAACTACATGCACAAATAGTGCCCTTCACTCCAGTGGTCTGTACTAATACAGATATATATATATATATATATATAAAAACCACTTTCTTTCCTGGTGGCAGTGCAGCTGAGGATCACGCTTGTGTGATCCCACATCTGTGTCTGTATGCAAGGGAACCTACGGAGCATGGAATAGCCAGGAAAGATGGGTACACATTACACCTCCAAGGCTTTGAGACTGCAGAAGGGAAGGAAGGAAGGAGGAAGGCAAGGCACAGGAGAAGGGAGTGAGAATGGGGAAAGGAAGAACTGGCCTCTCTCTGATGTGTGAGGGCTTCTAACCTTGCTCTCTGGCTTGTCTCCCTCCTGGGAGGAGCAGGTCAGGAAAACCCTGATGACTGAGAGGCTGCCCTGGAGCTGGGAGGGGCTTTCAGAGCCTGCAGTAGTTCATTAGCCATGTTTCACATATAACAGCTTCGTGCCATGGTGTCGGATTCAGGACTAGGCACTATATTGAGTAACGATGATGTTTCAGCGTTAAAGATCCCAGAAGACCTAAATTTCCTACTCTCCAAGTAGCTTGTCATCGGCAGCCAGCCCTCCTCTTCGTCCCTCTGGTCTGTGATGCAGTACCAGCACTCAGCCAGTAGGTCCAGGGAGCCAACAGCTTTGATGAAAAGGCATGGAGAAAGAGACCGTGAGCCAAACTTGAGTGGTGCACTGCCTCATGTGAGGAAAGGGCCTGACCATGCTTCCTGCTGCTCTCTGCCCGGGGGTCCAACAGCCCCTAGCTTCTCAAAGATCCTGTCTTTTCTTGTGAATCGCTGTAAATTGTAGAAGAGCATAGTCTCACTCTGTGGATCAGGATAAGTGACTGGTCCTGGAGGGGCCTCACAGAAATATTATCTGGAGAGAAGAAAATAATGTCTTATGTTTTAGAAAATATTAGGAAAACTTTAAAATCAATTTTAAAATATAATTAGATCTCCCTTTTTTCCTCTGAGAAAATTGTAAAGTTCTCATTTTCAGGTTAACTTTGATTGAACACTTTAAGTTGCTTACCATCCCACATAAAAAAAAACCAAAAGAAAACAAAACAAAAGGCTTAAACAAAAAATACCCCCCAAAACCCCAAGAACAAACGAACAAGAAAACAAACCCCCCCAAACAAACAAACAAACAAAAAAAATCAAAAAATGTTTGTAAAGTTTTGTTCCCTATAGTGCCAGCACATGTTAGCACATGTGGCCCAAATTTCTTGGCTTGGGCTTCTGAATACAGCAGTAAGAAAAAAAGAAGAACAGCAACATTAACATCTTTCTGACTTGGCTGGTTTTGATTCCTCAATGTGTAATTGAGGAAGATAGGGAGGGGAAGTTTGAGGTTAACTGAGTTAGTACTTCTGAAATTAGTACCTGCAAAGGGGAGAAAGCGAGAAACAAATATTTACCTATAGTTTAAATGCCTTTTAGCTCATTTTATGCAAAACAATTCCTCAGATATGCCTTGGCCTGGAGAGTTCTGTTTGTTTTATTCATTAGTCCTGTGGGACATCCAGAGCCAATGACTGATTTTATGGGTTTTTTAGTGGTTGACTGCAAAGCAATGGAATTAAAAATCTGTACCATGCTGTAGAAACAAATATAATCAGAGCAGCTGCATTCAGGCATTCGTTCATTGATAGGAAGACAGTTAAACTAGGGAGAAATTTGGGCTGGTTTAACTGCTGAAGAAAAAAAACCACAACCAAAGCTGGTTTGACTGTTCAAGTATTGTTCCTGATACTACACAGAAAGAAGATTTGGAACTTTCTTTTCTCTCCAAGAGGAACTGTAGAAGGCACTTTACATCACTGTGTGAACAGCTATTTCCTGATTTACCACTTTATAATTTACTAACTGATAGGTTCTCATGCTCTGGAAGAAAATGGCTTTCAGAACAGGTTTTCACTAAAGTAATAAAATGCAGGTGGGCTCCGGTCAGACTAGTTATACTTCATCCTGATGACATTTCACAGGATTTCATAGTTTATCACCAGTCAGATTTTCTTTTTCCCCCACAACTTTCCATATTTATGTCTTTTATCCTGCTTGAAAAGCCTAATCCAGATTGCACTGATCAAAAGTCTTACTTATCAAAAGATACTACTTTCTTGAGCAATACATAAATAGACTGCAAACCTCAGTGCTGTTGCTGAATCAAAGCACTGAGCAAACCTCTGAGAAGGACTGGACTATTGTATGGATAACTCCAGCATTCAGGACTGGTACAGTGAAGGCTGAAAAGAAGCTTAGGAAGGGCACTTGAAAGCACGTGATTCAGGGCTTAACCTCTTCATCATAAGCATGAAATCCAGTTACTATGTTTCTGCCAGCTGAAGGGTTTCATCTCCTGAGAGATCTCTTAACACTTTAGAAAGTCTTCCACTGACACCTACTGGTTTCAGATAAGGCCAGGAGTAAAAGAAGTATAAGAAATATTACATACCTGATTTCATTAGATATCAGCACATTTTAATCACACTAACAGGACAACAGCAGAGGTAATTTTTGATTGGTTTTCCTTCTGACCCTTTAGAACTCTATTTTCATTGTCTTCCAATACCATATGCCTTTTTTCTGCTCAACTCAGAGCTGTCCCATCACTCACCTGTGTTATCGTTTGGAATCTGATTAATCTGCTGCACTGTTTCTAATTATTTCTTCAGTTTAGACTAGAACAAAAGAGGACAACAGTTTCACAAATATATTTTCAGGATCATATACAAAGGTAGGTGTAAGCGAATAGTTGTTACATATAATGAAGGTTATTACACATGCCCAGAGGTCAAATGTTGCTCTAATAGGGGGAGAGAAACTGAGCCTCAGTGAATTACAGCAAAGTGACTCCAGGTTTGAATGTTCAGTGATGCAAAGGAGAGAAGAATTGACACTCTGTGAGGAGCTAACAGGATTCAATCACTCTCTACTTTATTAAAACTGCAGCTTCTTTTCCTAAGAGGAAACCTTTTGTTCACTGAATGAATGAAGCAACTACACATTATTAGATATCACAATAACATAAGTGGACAGCTTAGCTCTCTGCCTATATATCTATATTCTTATTTTCTCTTCATCATCAGATTTCAAAAATCCTACCAGATATTTTAACAGCTCCTAGCTACTGGTATTTAAAAAAAAAAAAAAAATCAGTCTTGTACGAAAATCTTTTCCTCTGCCCACCCTCCAAGGATGGTTTCCCTACACATAGAAAAGACTACACATGATCCATGGCAAGATGAAAAATTCAGTCTTGGGCTCTCAGTAGTAAGTAATGTATGCAAATGACTCAGACTTTGATTGTTACTTTTCATGCAAAGCTAGCAAGTTGACATTAGGATAGCATATGTTCCCAGACTTCTCTGAAAACAGACTGCTCTTCAGAACTGAACAGTCTTATGGAGCACTGGATTTTTATACCAATAGCTGACAAATCTCTCAAGAACTCCTTTAGATAATTCTGGGGTGTTTATCACAATTCCCTTTCACCACTTTGGCAGAAGACAAAGTGTCATATTCTTCCCCTTTATCTCTAAAATATTTATAAAAGCTTGCACAAAAATCAGTCTCTGAATAGCCTAGATAAAATTTGCATGTGTGTGAGCTATAAATATTCCACACTATGCCCTGATCCATCTTAAATTCATGCCAGTTTGACTATCCCACAGCAACACATCATGAATTCTCTCTCTGTAGACAAGTATAGACACGTAAATTACTGGGTCACTGTTAGTCATCTTTCTGCTTTCCTTAATGAAAACTAATGAGCCTGAGTCTCTTTCTACACTCCAGTATCTTAACTGCAGAATCATCCAAAATATACTTTAAAAGCACAGTGCAAATATTGTATAGTGTACACATTAAGTACACTGGAAACAACAACTGCAAAGATATAAAAGACCATCCAGTCTTGTTAGAGTTACATTTACAAGAAAAAGAGGTGGGTAAAAAGAGGAAACAGCAGCTTAGTGAAAGAGTGACTTGGTAATTCTTCAGGTTCAGACAGTGGAGTGGGCAGGAACAAGAAACCTGATAGGCTGCCAGGACATCTTTCAAGCCTAAGGGTTAGAGTTCTAGAATTAAACAAACATAAGGTCAAATACAGAGAGTAGCAAGTCAGATCAGAGCTTGGAGCAGCAGTAAGGAGATTTGGAAATTGTGATATAAAATATCAGGGGCACACACCAGTGGCATTGAAGCGCTGGGACAGTCCAAAGAAGACAGGCAGCCACAGAGGGCTAATAGGGCTTTCTTGCCTTCACAATAGGGAACAAAATCAACACCTCAGCAAAAGTGACACAGTCTGATATTTAACAGTGCAAGCTGCAGTCTGTGGGGCCAGGAAACTTCACTGTGAGGACATTCAGCTCTTTGGTGATGGTCAGCTGGGAATGGCAAAAGAAAGCCTTAGTCCTGCTCAGAGTTTAACCATGTCTCCCAGTATGATTGGTACAAAAGAAAGATTTTTGCCCGTAACAGTCCATCCACTAGGTCTAATCCTTTGGCCTTCCTTCAAGACCTGACATTTAAAAAACGTCAAGAACTCTATTTAGTTGTTTCTGCCCTATCCCATCTGCCTTGTTGTTGATACAGGTGTTGATAGCATTTGAAATATCATTTGTTTCATTCCAGAGCAGTACTGGCTTTCTGCATGAGAACCTGTACATCTTTCCTGAGTGCCTGTATTTCATCCCTTTGACATGAGCCTTCAGAGCCTTTGATAATGCACGAGAAAGAGTAAAATGTGGAGTAAGAGTAAAAAGTTGTATAATTGAATTTGGTGGTTTAGTTTGTTTGGTCTTTTGGGGTTTTTTTTTTTGTGGGAGAGAAGTTGTTACAAGCTCTGGAACCATTTTTATAATGTAATTTTCAGTAAAATTCAGTTCTGACGAAAACTTCTGAATGAGCTGTTGATGAGACTAAAGGTTAACATAAAAAAAAAACCTCTATGGTGGGTTTCAAACAAAAAACCTCTGTGGCAGGTTTCAGCCATTCAAAGCTCTTTCCATTTGTAAATAGATTAAAGATTTTTTACAGATTAAAAATAAAAAGAATATGGACCGTTTTCTGCACGCATCACAGCCAGTAAATATGAGGGCTCAGACTCATGCAACCCCTTGCTTTTGGACAGTCCCTTCTGGTGTTATGCCACTGAGCAGTGTGTTACTCAACCTAGACAAAGCTCTTATGCTGTCAGCTGTGCCATGTTCATCATTACCTTTCATTTTCATTTCAACAGATTGTCAATAACACACGGGTACTCCCAGGCTCAGTGCTAAAGAGAGTGGATAACTAGGGTGGAAATCCTCAGAGCAAATCCACAGGACTGTCTCTGGGTCGATGACAGGGACCTAAGAAGCTGTCAGAAACAGAGGGGTCTACTTTTAGAGTAAAGAATGTAAAAAAGGAGAGAATGAAAAAGGATGAGGTAGAGAAATGGGCAGGGATTGACAGGTCCAGGATGAACTGAGATGGCGTCTTGTGCCATGGGCATGACAGGAAGAGGCTCCAAGGGGGCTGGGCAGGACCAGTCAGGTATAGTTCTATCCTCAGGGCTTGACATCTCTCTGCTTCCTTTCTACTTCCATAGTGGAAGAAACTTTTCCTTATGCCTTTTCCTTTGACCAGAATCGAGATGTCACTGGTGGGAGAGGCAGGGGGAAGGGGTGTATGGCACTACTCCTGGAAGCCTGAGGCAAATACCACCCTCTTTTCAGCAGCAGTTCTCCAGTAAAGCTGGCACAAAGCCTGATGTGGCTCTAGCAAAGAGGAGACAGAAGGACAATAGGTTTGACACTTCAGAAATCCAGCACAGTCTATTCAGACAATGTTCTGTTTGTTCTGTAAGCAGCTGCTGTCTCAGATTCCTTTACTGTGGGTTGCTCCTACAGAAACTGTTGTCAACAATAAAGCGAAGGGCGAGCCCTAGATCTCCTGTGTCAAAGATAAGGTCAGGGAGTGCCTATATCTGACTTTAAATACTTAATTTCTTTGTAGCATCACCAAGGAAATGAGCTAATATTGACAAACAAATACTATCTTGTAATGTGTTATAAGCAGAGAGTCCGGAAGAGCTCATGCTCTAAATAAATTGAGAGGAAAGAAGACTATCAAAATATGCTTAACAATCCAGATTACAGACTCTTGTTTCAGTCTGTCTCCAGGAAAATCATACCTTCTGTTCTGTGACAGAACGTTTGCTTATTCTGTCACTGTTAGGTTTGTTCAAAACCTAGAGATGATCAATTGGATTTCGACTATAGCAAAGTCATTCTCAGCACAGTTCACTTACCCAAGTAGCTCCTCTTCCTCAAGGATTTCTTGATTTCTCTGTCCTCCCCTTCTCTTGCCTATAAATGTTGGATATTAATGTGCAATTATTTCACTAACAAATATGGAGGAATGACTTTTAACCCCCTCAGTTATCACTGGGAGAGCCAATGCACCATTTCTATCATCACTACCATCACATCATAGAGTACAGAACCAGAGTGTAACTTTCAGCTACAATATATTAGTGGTGTTCAACATGCAAACCATTGCCCTGAGTGCCCAAGAGGAAAAACAAACAGATTTTGTCCAAAATAAAGGATTTCAAGTATTATAATTCAGCCTAGTGAAAAAATCAAAAGGAAAAAAGTAGAAAACTGCCTGGTAAGTCACATAAGAAATATCATTCATAGGTAACCTTCAAAGTGAAAGGTGAAAAAGAATTCACCAGTAGGTTACAGGCTGAATTTTTTTCCCTAAATATTTTAAGGATTTTAACATTAGGGCTCAAAAGTTAGAAGGTTGGGGATTTGGAGGGGTTGGTTTGTTTGGGGAGGAGGAGGTTGTGTGTGGGTTTTTTGTTTTGGTTTTTTTGTTTTTAAATAACATTTTTAACAAAGTGCTTAAGCAATAACAAAATACTTGGTGTCAGTTTGTGCTACTCCTAATTAGAGAAAACCTGTGGAAGAACTCGTCCATCTTTCCTAAAAGCTGTCTTCCCTTCTCTCCTGACCATACAGAGATATTTCAGCAAGTGAAAATGTAAATATTGCAAGTGATGCTGCTGTCTTGTAACGTGGGGGACGCTGCAAGACAAAAGAGTGATGGTTTGATGCTATGCAGTTAATTAAAAGGCATGAAGTCACAGTAGGAACACTGGGACACATGCAAGGGCTTGTGTCACCGGTAGGGCCAGAAACAGAACTGGGAATGCACTAAAGACAAAATCACACGGCTTTTGTAGCCGTGCAGCTCAACTTGCTGGTCAATCAAGAAAAATTGAGGGAAAGAACACACACAGGGACATGCACTCATGACCCTAATTTAAATGAAAGAATGAAAGCAGTGACTGAAAGCATATCCTGGTCCTGAATCAATTAATATAAGCATTTTCAATTCACCTTTTTCCCCAGTGCTATTTCTTCCAGTCTTGTGGCCTGTGCATGTGCAGATGGTTTGCAAAGGTGTGCAACTCCTTGTGATTTCTCCTTTCTCCATTAACATGGTGAAGCTTATAGAATGAAATTATGTCAGTTCAAATCACTGAGCAGACTGGAAATCAACTGTCTGTACAGGCATCTCTCTTAACACTTGTATTCTCTGTTCTTTTTTGCTTACCTGTGCACAATGGGAGAAGGAGCAAAAATGAGGAAGAAATTGGCCATCCCCTTTGAGACCACAAGTGATTAAATTTCAAAAAATTGTGCTAAAAGTCCATGAAGTTTGTTAGATATGTTTGATTTTAAAGTGTGAGCAGGGGACAAAACAAGAAGCTGACTTTGGAACACATTGCATTCCTTAAAAGTAATTGTTAGCTCAGAAAAACGTAATTAATATATAAATAACCAAGGAACCCCTAGCTAAGGAATACAACAATTAAAATAAAACACTTGGAATCTCATAGTTGGACATTGCCAAGTCTGAGTAATAAATCTGGGCGAGAGAAAGAGGGGGTCTCTTAGGCAACGTGTGCTGGGCTCCTCTGCCGTGGGAACTTTTTGTCAACAGTGCTGCTGGCGTCACTTCAAAGTGCTCTGTGCCTAAGATTAACTTTTTCACAACAAGCCTTTTAGGTAGATAATATACTATGGCAGTTCTTTACTTTGTGAATATACTAGTTTAAAAACAAGGCTGGTAGAAATTTCACCTATTTAATCAAAGGGCAAAGATTGACATCACTGCTAGTTAGTACAGCTTTCTGTTAGGCTTTGTACCAGAGTTGCACTATCTCACAAAATTTGTACTGATTCAAATTGTTTCTGGGGAAAAGGTTTCCTGGGGAAAAATGCTTCAAAAATTATAAGATCAAGTTGTTATCCTGATATAATACTGTGCTTTGCCTCTTCTATTCTCCCCTTTCCCTTCTTTTACTCTGGCCTCTCAGCTCAGAGGCAGAGGAGAAAGGCTGCTTGAGGTTATTGACTGAGATGGGAAGTAGCCAACTTTTTGTGATAAGTTCATTAACTGTGTGGCAGGTGATACTCCATAAAATTCAGTGGAGGTACGTTGGAGGTACACAAGACTAACAGCCTCTGCTTATTTCCTTGATCATTTCTTTTCCAGTTTCTGGTCTACTTGGGCTTCTATTGCGATGGCTGTTTATGTCAAGTCCAGTCTCTATTTTCTCTGCTAGCAGCCACAGTCCAGCAAGAACCACTGCTAAATTCTCTGTAAAATGCCCTTCATAAATAAGCTGGCATCTCATAAAAGACGAAAACCTGGCTATAACTACCACAGTGAAGGACAAAGTGCCAAATTCTTTCAAAAATTTCTCTCATATACATGAAATGTCCATTCTTCTCCAGGCCATCTAGCCTAGTCATTTCTTAGTTTACCAACCCCCAAATGGTTTCATTAAGTTCCACCCCAAATTTCTATGAATCCAGTATCTAACTCTCACTCCTGCATTTGGCTATGAGTCCTGATGAGATTGTTAAGGCTTCCTACAGGGCAGCAACTCAAGAAAGACCAGAAACTTCTGCAAAATGTATCTGCTTCAACGATCAAATTCACTCCCTATCCCACACGTCACAAGGGGCCAGCCAGCTACAACTGTCTGTGTGTAAAGAGTCTACAGAACACATACAGAAGGCAGCTTCTTTTCCAAATTATTTCAAACGTGTAGCCAGACAAGATGCTGAATATACAGGTCCCGCAGAGATGCTGACCAACAGTGATTTTTGTCCTAGAGATGACTAGCTTGCAAGATCCAGCTTACCTGTATATTTACCACAACAATTCCAAGTGACAGTGGAAGGAAGGGTAAACAGTGGCATAACAAATTTGGGTTCAGGGTTTTGGAACACGTAGTAGATGTGTCTTACAAGTGCTCAACTAAGAAAACACAGGGGACTGGGGTTTTGAGAAGAAGAGAGAGGTGATTTTGCCTAAATCTATTCCATTTTCCTGGAACATCCACCCAGAAAGATAAAGCAAAATTTACCTTTGCATCCACTTGGAGACTCGTTTTCTTACTTTAGCCAGCTTGCTTTCATGCTGCTCTAATACTGTGGTCCCTGTTAAATCATTTGGTAATAGTTAAATCATTTAACTATTAAATCATAGTTTAAATTATTTAACTATGTTAAATTAAATGGTAATCATTAAATTGTTTGCTAAATCATGTTAAATCATTCGGTAATATTTCATGGTTTGCTATGAACTCCTTCTGGAAATGCAAGAACTTGTTAAACTGCTCAGTTTTAGCTATGCCAGCCAAGTATGAAGCTATGAACTGGTATTCCTCTTTGACAAGTTCAACAACCATAATCTCTGACACATCTAACTCATCTCTTTTGGTGACTCTCATGGAATCTGTCAGTTCCCTCCTCTTTCCTTTCAAGTGCTTTCAACTCTAGCATTTCCAGTGGAATAGAAAAATCTGCTGAGGCACTCACACAAGTCACAGGTGACTGTGGATGTCTGTTGTCAGAGCAGAAAAATTCAGGCTTTGCTGGAAGCAGAGGGTAGCTGGATGAAAAGTTACCCGAAAATCTTTTAATCTTCCTTGCTCTCTCATTTTCAGCTGGGAATTGATTTCTTTCTGTTATGGAACAAGTTTGTTTCCTGGCAGAGTACCATCATCCCTGTTTTATATTCTCTGAAGGCTTATGAAACTTGTTAGGATTTAAGAGTCCAGAGGTGTAAAGTTTAAGATTTGTTCTGTAAGCCATTTCCATACTATCTAAGAGGTGAGCCAGGCTCCTTGCTTGACAGTTTCTTTCCATGGTGAAATGGATTGTTGCAGCACACAGTTAAAAGAAAGAGGAAAGGTAAAATACACTTTAAAAAGGGAAAAGTTTAGATGAAAAAATCTTTAAACACACAACACAACTATTCTACTTTTAGAAGAGTATTTTGCACAAATATAGCCCACAAAAATATGTTACCTTCTCCTATTTTCTCTGGTTGGCAGCTGGATATGAACCAGCGTGTGCCCAGGTGACCAAGAAGGCCAGTGGCATCTTGGGCTGTACCAAGAATATGGTGGCCAGCAGAACCAGGGCAGTCCCGCTGTACTCGGCACTGGTGAGGCTGCACCTCAAGTCCTGTGTTCAGTTTCGGTTCCCTCTCTACAAGTAACACATTGAGGTGCTGGAGTGTGTCCAGGGAGAGCAATGGAACACAAGGATCTGAAGCACATGTTCGATGAGTAGCAGCTGAGGGAACTGGGGTTGTTTAGCCTGGAGAAGAGGAGACTCAAAGGGCACCTTACTGCTCTCCACAACTGCCTCAAATGAGGTTGTACCAAGGTGAAGTTCTTCTTCCAGACAACAAGTGAAACGATGAGAGGAAATGGCCCTTGTACCAGGGAAGGTTTAGATTGGATATTAGGAAAATTTTCCTCATTGAAAGGGTGGTCAGACATTGGAATAGGATGCCTGGAGAAGCGGTTGAATCACCATCCCTAAAAGTGTTCAAAAGTTGTGTGGATGTGGCACTCAGAGTAAAGGTTTTGGTGGTGAACAGAGTGGTGCTAGGTTAATGGTTTGACTTGATAGCCCTAAAGTTCTTTCCCAGCCTTAAGGATTCTATGATTCTGATCCACAGCAGTATACAAATAGTCAGACAAACCTGGAGACATGTGTGGGTTCCTGCAAAGCTCAGCCTCTGCCCACATTCCTTGGTAACACAAGGCTTTTTTTCCCCTAGGTGTCCCCATGAATTTTTCTGCTTGTGAGGGCAGCTTTTCCTGCTGGTTCATTTACACTGGGCCTAAGGCTGATCCCTTTCTATGGTATGCCAAATAATTCCTTTTTCCTCACTCAGCACGGGAAAGGTGAGTAGGTGGCTGGTACAGGCAACATCAGCAAGAGAAGGGCAAATATATGTTAGAAAACCAAATAGCCTGAATGACCAGATTAGGTAGCATCAAAGTAAAGTCTTGCTGATTTGGCTAAACCTGATGAACATCTGTCTACCACATGTGAAAAACTGCCTGAAATAGTCTCAGACAGGTTAGGAGTTACTTTTGAGGATAGCTGTGGACTGGTGACTCACCAATGCAAACACTGTAAGTATGGGGTGTGTGTTTAAAAGAAGTAAGGAAGGGAAAAAGAAAATGAGTAGAAAAGCTCATTAAATTTACCTTCAACTTCCCAAAAAAAA